>JAKWBI020001046.1:0-12128 GCA_022664585.2 Zalerion maritima | reverse complement strand
TACTCATTTTAATTGCTTACTCATTTTAATTGCTTACTCATTTTAATTGCTTACTCATTTTAATTGCTTACTCATTTCAATTGCTTAATTGGGAAGTTTTTTAAAAGTTTGAAAAACATGGCTACTGGCTGATTTGAACTCATGCACTTTAGGTTTACAGTTTTAATAAACAATTTGGCTTTAACCAATTGAACTACTATACTACAACTTACGTTATTTAGTATGAAACCTTCTCTGATTTATAACCCTTCATCCCCCCCCCCTCCCTCCCTAATATTATCTTCTTTATTATATAAAAATCGCATAAATACGCGGCTTTTAATTAATTTCAAAATTTCCATTAATCTGTATATAAAAATCGGGGAAATAAGCGCATTTAAATTCGTTTAAAATATTCCATTCACCTGTGTATAAAAATCGGAAAAATAAGCCGATTTAAATGCCTTTTAAACTTTCCATTAATCTATGTATAAAAATCGGAAAAATGAGCGCATTTGAATTCGTTTAAAACATTCCATTAATCTATATATCAAAAGGGGAGAAATAAGCCGATTTAATTTCTTATTAAACCTTCCATTAATCCAGTAATAATAATGCCAAAAGAAATAAAAGAAATGGTGGAAAAGGAAAAAGCAAGGGATATATGTATTAATATTAAAAAGGAAATATATTATTACAAACTATAATGGAATAATATTAAAAGTCCTCTTTTACCAATCTAATACCTTCGCCTGCGGTGTTTTCCCCTTACTCGTCTTTTTAAAAATATTTAAATTAAATAAACGATTAAATAATAAACCCTTAAGGCTTTCGAAAAATAGAAAATAAATTTTAAAATATTAATAAAAATAGCTGGATTTTGGGCAAATCAGATAATATTTACCCTATTAAACTTTTACTAACCGTGAATTTACCTAATATAAGACTTTAAAATTATAACGTAATGCTTAAATAAAATGCTAAAAATAAAATAAGATTGTAAAACAAAGCCCATATATAAAAGAATATTTTTATTAATATTATCTATTATATTTTATTTTATTTAGGCCAATACGGGTAAGTATGCATATGCCAAAAACCATATAATAATATGGTTGGGTATATAATTTGGCCGCCCTTAATTCTTTTCCCACCTAACGATTCCGTTTATAATATATTTTATAAATAAAGTATAAAACCGCAAATAAAATAGTAAAAATGAAATAAAAGTTATAATTAAAATATAATTATTAAAGTATTATTTTATATTTTTCTATTTATTTCTATTTATTTTATTTAAGCGTATATGGCCTGGTGTGTATGGCAGGTATATTTTTACGAAAGATAAATAATAATATAATTAGTTATATAATTAACCTAATCATAATTTTTTCCCGCCCCATTATTATTTTTATAATAAATTTTAAAAATAAAGTAAGAAACGCAAATAAAAAGGTAAAAATAAATTAAAAGCTGCGATTAATAAATAATTATTTAATTGGTATTTTACAGATGTCTATTTTTATTGATTTATTTTATTGCGGCGGATGCGGCCTGGTGCGTATAGCAGGTATGCATTTGTCAGAGCTATATAATAATATGGTTGGTCACATGATTAAACCGACCCCGATTTTATCCCGCTGCACGATTCCGTTTATAATAAATCTTAAAAATAAAGTAATAAATGCAAATAAAATGGTAAAAATAAAATAAAAGCTGTAATCGAAAGAGAATAATTAAAATTGTATTTTAGATATTTTTATTCATTTTCCTTTAATTTATTTAGGCGGATGCGGCCTGGTACGTATGGCAGGTATGCATTTACCAAAGCCATATAATAATGTGGTTAGGCATATGATCAGCCGCCCCTGATTTTTTGGCCGCTGCAAAATTCCATCCGCAGAAAATTTGAAAAATAATATATATAATGCAAATAAAATCGTAAAAATATAGGAAAAGCTGCCATGGGAAGGGAATATTATAAATATACTATTTCCAATTTTTATTTATTTTTAAGTATTTTATTTAGGCGGATGCGGGCTGGTGCGTATGGCAGGTGTGCATTTACCAAAGCCATATACTAACGTGGTTGGTCACATGATTAGCCGCCCCCGAATTTTTCGCCGCAGCTTTTCGCCGCCCAACTCCATCCGCAGTAAATTTTAGAAATGATATATATATTGCAAATAAAATCGTAAAAATATAGGAAAAGCTGCCATGGAAAGGCATTGTTATAAATATCATTCTTACGATTTAAATTTATTTTTATTTATTTTATTTAGGCGGATGCGGCCTTATACGTATGGCAGGTGTGCATTTACCAAAGCCATATGATAATGTGGTTCGTCACATAATCAGCCCGCCTTTGACTTTTTCGCCGCTTAATATTCCATCCGCAGTAAATTTTATAAATAATATATATAATGCAAAGAAATTCGTAAAAATATAAGAAAACCTGCCATGGAAAGGTAATGTTATAAATATCATTTTTACGATTTTCATTCATTTTTAATCCTTTTAATCGGGCGGATGCGGCCAGATTTATCACTGCCCATATACTGTACAACAAAATTAATGGTCACATGATTAGCCCGCCCCTGATTTTTTCGCCGCAGCTTTTCGCCGCCCAACTCCATTTGCAGTAAATTTTACAGATGATATATATAATGCAAATAAAATCGTAAAAATATAAGAAAAGCTGTAATGGGAAGGTAATATTATAAATACCATTTTGCCGATTTTTATTCATTTTTAATCCTTTTAATCGGGCGGATGCGGCCAGATTTATTACTGCCTATATATTATACAACAAAATCAATGGTCACATGACTAGCCCGCCTGCAGTTTTTTCGCCGCTCAACTCCATCCGCAGTAAATTTTAAAAATAATATATATAATGCAAATAAAATCGTAAAAATGTAAGAAAAGCTGGAATCAAAGGATAATCATTTAAACAGTATTTTGCTTATTTTTATTCATTTTTATTTAATTTATTCGGGCCGATGCGGCCTGGAGTGCATTTGCGAAAAGCCATATAATAACGTGGTTGGGCACATGGTCCGCACGCCCCTACCCGCCTCACGATTCCGACCATAGTAAATTTTAAAAATGATATTAAAAACGCAAATAAAATCGTAAAAATAAGCAAAAATATGTTTTATATAGCCAAACTTCTAATAAACATTTTTATGAAATTCATTTCTTTCTATCATTTCTATTACGGTGGATGCGGGCAAGTATATGCTTGTAAAATAGTAAATGCACAGGCGTTTTTTTATTGGTTATATGGGGCTCAGACCACATGGGAAAACCACATTAAATATATTTCTCAGTTTACTGATAAGCTTATAGCTCTTTTTTGGAGTTACTGATAAGGGTTTTGGAATATTGCAAAATAATAAGAATGTTCTATTTAATATACCTATATTAGTGAATATACCTGCAAATTATTAAAAAGTGGTTTTTCGCCTAATTAGGAAGGACTCCACACTTTTCACCTTCTGAGCCACTTCCCCCCTGTAACTCTTAGTAATCCCTTACGGGCTCAATGATTTTAGAAAGCGAATACTTCGCTCGCTTACGCTCACTACGTATTCCCAATAATATTTATAATAAGGAATTTTTGGCTAAAATTAAAATTTTAAAAATATAAAATATAAAACTTCGAAATATAAGCGGCGTATTCCGGGTATATTTGGATTATATTAATTTACGGAATTTGATAATTAAAAAACGCTTATTAAAATACCAAATTCGTTAATAGGAATAAATATATTAATACCGTTTTTAGTTAAAGTTCCGCCCCGGCCGGTTATATTTAATACCCAATATATTATTACGGCGGGACTAAAATGTACCGAAAAGGGAGAAAAATAAATGCCATACCGGTTGTAATTTTTAATTAGTCCAAAACGATTAATTACCGGCGGCTATATATAATATAAGGGCCCTTTTAAATTCGCTATTCGAGAACGCCAAACTTTAGGAATTATGGTCTATAATGGTATAGCGTAATAACCAGTGTAAAATTATACGGAAGGTAATTAAAAAGGGGGAATAAGCGTTTCCCTCGAATATAAAAATAAAGGTTTTTATTATGGAATATTTCCTCGGACCCGAGAGGTATTTATGCTTTAGGGACCGGCGCTAAATACTAATATGGGAATAATTATAAACCGCCCTTATTTAATGGGTTTATAATTCCACGGTTACCGGCCACCCGAAATATAACGGAATAATAATATTATTATTTCGCAATTATTTTTGGCCGGGTATAACCCGTATAATACGCCGTTATATATATAGTTATAATATATACGGTAGGATTATTATATAAAAGAGCCAAAAAAGGCTTATTAAAACTATTCCCAATAGCGGACCGTTTTTAAAGCAAAATATTTATGGATTTTATAATAAATGTCCCCGCCGCGGACTCGTATAATTCCCGCTTTTTAATAATAATTACCGACCGCCTTTATAAGGGCGTAATTTTAAAAGCCATAATATTTATAACGGCGGAGGTATACGCCGAAAGGTTTATATAATACTTTTAATATTTCCACTATTTCCCCAAAACGATTATAAACGATAAAGGGTTAAATTAAATGGGCGGCTTTTGGTAGCGCTTATATAAATTAATAAATATAATGCAGCGGTTATTAACCGCGTTTTACCCCTAAACCGACAGCGTATTTAAATAAGTAAACCAAAAGGTTTAGTATTTTTTACGAATATTTATATTAATAAAGCAGTTAAATTGGCCCGGGCTTTTATCGGCAGCGCAGTGAATTTTTAATAACCGCGATTTATTATTAATCGGCCTTAGCCCATTTTTTATTATGTATAGGTACCACGTAATACTTATAATGGAATATAATAATCCAGGGCCCTTAAAAAAAAGCCGCGGGAATGCGTAAAGCAGTTTCTAAATAAATTCAAAAAGATCACCGAATAAGTATAAGCGTCGGTAGCGGCCATATAATAATACTATAAGAATATAGCGAATAAATACCGCTTCCACGTAAAAAGGTTCGAGGTAAATAATAAAATATGGCTTTTTTTATATAATATAACCACCGCGCGGCCCTTGCGGAAATTAAATTGGCTTTATCTTAAATATATAATTATAGGAGTAATAAACTCGCATATTATAAAATTAAATACGCCCTCTAATATTTACCCCCATTTTTATATAAATCTCCTGCAGCGGGTTAATAATAATCCCTTATTATTTTAAACCTAAAATACTATATAACCCCCACCAATTTAAAATAAGGAGTTAAGAAGATTAAATGGTAAAGGGAGGAGGTATTTAAAGCACGGACCTTAAAACGCGGTCGCGGTACTATTAGGCAGGTATTAATAAAATAATAGGGCTGGGCAAAATTAATTTGGGAATTATTATTGCAATTCGCAAATATAACGGCGTTAAACCATTACGAATAATATTTCGGCAATGCGGCGTTTTATAATAGCCCCGTATAGGCCAAATTACGTTTAAAATTAATAACAATAATATAGCGCACGGGGTAATTTAATAATGAACTGGAGTGAAGATTTTAATGGAATAATATCTTTAAATGTATACGGCGTTAAATAAAAACTCGGTAAAAAAATAAAAATAAAGAAGGATAACCCGTAGCGGGCCATATACGGTACCGCGCCAATAGCCCAGGTATAATAACTATTAATATATACCGGTAATAAATTCCTAAATAATCTGGCTTATATTAAACCCAGTACCATTATTATACTCATCGGAATCGCCGCGGGAATATAATATATATTACCCGGGGAAGGGCGTAATATTAATAAGGGGCGATAAGGGAGCGGAAAATTAAGGGGATTAATAAAGGTTCCCGGCCGGATGTATAACGGGGGGAAGGAGCGGAATTTATACGGTTTTATAAAAAGGTAAGGAGTTCCTTATTAATAATAGTAAGGCGCCCGATAAATTTAATAAGGGAGGCGGCCTGCCTATACGTAAGCACCGTACTAATAGCGGGCGCAATAGGGGCAGCCAATATTAAACCGGCGCGGTGCCTAATATTAATATAACGGATGGTTTTATTATTAAATTATTAATAGGCCTAATTACGGTATTAAATATAATAATTATATAACGGGGCCGGAGCGGATTTATAATAAAATTATTATAAGGGTTCCCGGTTTTGGTAATAATAATTAGAGTAATAACAATAGTTTTTATATCAGGGGTATTAGAATATTAATAAGGCGGGTTAATGGCGGATTAACCGCGGAAGGGGGGGGTTACTTTAATGCCCTTTAAAATTTATAATATTATAAGTATGGTTATTTTTAAAATATAAAAAGTAAATAATGCCTTACCTTACAAATTAGTACCGAATTAATAATAATTTTTAAAACGGCCTAAAGGGGGCGTTTTATCAAATTAATTATAATAACGGTAAGTAAAGGTATTAATAATTTAATAAATATAAGCTTTATATAATGTATTATATTCAATTCCGGCAAAAGTATTTTATTGTAATTAACCCCGAAACCGTAATAATTACGCATTAAAAGAAAACCACTTAGGCTAATAATTTTCGTTTTAATAAAACTCGCCCGGGGAGCGGGAAATTTACGCTATTTATAATGGACTAATAATACCTTAGGGGTATAAAAATCGGGGGTCGCCATATATTTTAATAATAATAAAAGTATAAATAATAATACTTTTATAAGCCGCCGGTTTCGCGGTAATATTATTATGGGCGGGGAAAGGCAAAGGCGCCGGAAAGGGCGGCCCGGAACCGCCGGAATTAAGGATAAAAGGATTGGCGGTTTAAAATATTATATAGGCTATTAACCAATGCCCGCGCGGCGGATTCGCAGCGGAAAGGGGACCGAAAAAAGTTATTGGTAAAAATTCGGCGAATTTTGCCAGGAGAGGTTTTAAATAATAATAGGTTAACGCTTAAAGCCCTTAATACCGCCGTTTAAAGCGTAAAACACCCGTAAAAGGGCTCGGCGCCCGTATAGGCGCCCAGGGAGGTAATAAAGGAAAAGGGGGGGATTTGGGGGGGGGGTGGTGATTTATAATTATTATTATAGTAAGGGATTAAAAGATTATAATAGGCGGCCGAAAAGTGGCCCTTATAATTATTATATACGGTAATTATAGCGAGCGCTTTATAGAAGCGGAATAATACAATATACTTAAAATTATAAATTATGGTACGTGACCATATTATAAAAAATATACTTATGGCGTTATCGTTAAAAAACGGGACGGGTAAAAAAAGGAATATATTATAGCCTTACCCATATTATAATATATATATAGCAGGCTAGCCGTAAGACCGATATGTATAAAAGGTTATTTATAAATTATTCCCCTTTTTAAGCCCTTTTTTTCCTCTTCCCTCCTTCCTTTCCGTAAATCAAATATACATACTATTATGGCACTTATCGTTACTCCTCGACGGAACTTCAACCCTTTATAAATAATACCGGATAGGTAATATCCTTTTTTTTAAGGATTTAAGGTAATATAAATTAATTTCTATTAACTGTAAAGGATACTTATAAGGGTATTTATAATGTTAATCTCCTTACCCTTAAAAAGGCAGTACGCCTTTATTCCCCTCGGCGCCTAAGCCTTTTTCTCCCATCATTAAAAGCCCCCCCCCCATTTTCCAAGGATATAACGGTATAATATTATAAAACACTGGTCCCTTTTTTAAGAAGAAAGACCACCTCCCGCAGTACCAGTACCAGGCCTAATAATAATATTAACCGGAAAAAGTAAAAACATATCCTTAATAATTAATTAAAATATATTATTTAGCTGGTTAATTAATCGGATTAAGATAGGCTTAATAGGTTCCCAGTAAGAACCTTTAAGGGTATTAATTAAGTATTAGGAAAGGTTATATATATTTGAAAATATTATTTCGGTTATTATAATAATAAAACATATATATAAATGGGTATTATAAAATATTATAAAAAATAAAAGAGTAAAATGGTTAAGTAATAATTAGTATTGAAAGAGGGTTTTAATTTATTATAATTATACGGTTATAATAAAAATCTACTAATATTATAAACAAATTTTTATTATATAGGAAGAAATTATGGGAGTTTTTAAAAGATGTGTGGCCTATCGGCATGGGGCCAATTAAAGCCTTATAATATTCCAGTTTTTTGCAAATTTTAAAATAAAATTATTACGAAAATGTACAGCCGTTATAATATTCCTTAATATATACCTTTATAATTCCTTTATACCTATAAAATTACTATTATTTAATTCCCCTTTACTTTATTATTTAAGATATATTAAAATAATACGGATGAAAAAACCAGAAATTAAAATAAATGCCGATTCGGTGTACAATAATTATTTATTTTTATATTATAATAATACTTTATATTAAGAATTATAGGAAAATGGAATTATTCCTTTAAGTTAATGCCTGCCCCATATAATTTACTTTACCAAGCACCTATAGGAGTACTTTAAAAAGGCGCAAAAAGGTTATAATATATAAGACCTTATATATTAAGGGATATATATATAGGCCTAAAATGTTTTATTATAAAACCTTATAAATAATTTAATTATTACTTGATTGTTTTATAAGGAGTATATTTATAAAATATAGGCAGTATATTAATTGGAATATAAAATAAGGTAAATGGTAAGGGATTTTTTTCCCTATACTATAGTCTTTTATCCCGGCCAGGAAGTATACAATATAGTAATAGTATGGTTTTTACCGGTTTCTCCTATATTTTTATTCCAAATAAAATTGCCTATTAATTACGGTTAAGCGACCAGCCTTATATATATATATATATATGCCTGAAAGGGCGTGTTAGATATCCCATTATATGTTTAATATGGCATTATTATGTATTAATTGGGCAATGGTGTATTTATTACGCCAGTGCGTATTAAATACATTATCGCGTATTTTATACATAATAGGTATATTTATATATATAATTTATAAATATGTATAATATAATAAGGGTAATAATAATATTATAAATAACTTTCCCATATGCCCTTTTAATATATAATAATACCACTTATATAACTACCAGTTAACCTTATTGTGCCACCTTTACAAGGGACCTAGTTTGACCTGTTATATTTGACACTTCCCTACGCCATTTCCTCGCTGCTCCATTACCACCCCCCGCCCGCAATCTTCAGGCACGCCCGCAGGTACTTAACAACGTGCGCCATGTGGAACCCGCTCACTACATGAATCGCCTCGTCCGATAGTCGCTCCGCCTTATTCTGCGCCGTCGAGCAGGTCAAAAGGAAAGGAAAACGACCATTGACATCCGTACTAAGATGCAATTACAAGAATCCGACGGTAATTTACGAAGGAATTAGTTAACAATATTGCGCGGGCAGGGATATTCTAAGCAGGAAGCGTGGTCGCTACGCAATGCCCCTCGTTTCTCCTACTAACGGCTCCTAACGCGAGTACATCCTCAAGCATGTCGACCTACCCCACACGGCAAGCCAGACTAGATGCGAAAAAAAGCATCAATATGGCATCTCCCAGACGAGACATCCAAGAGAAATGCCGACATGACAGAGCAACCGAGCCCGAACCTTGAAGAAATACACGATACCACCACCCGCCGAACGAGCCAACTCCAACCCAGAATCATGTCTAAATGGTATGTCTCCTACGCCTGAGCTACCATTACAGTGGTACTAATGCAACATCATAACGAGGACGGCTGCGTCGAGTGGGGTGCCGGTCGACGAGTCTTCCTTTGCGGTCACGAGGAGGTTGTCGAGGCGGAAACGTTCACGCTGTACTGTTCCGCTGCTGAAGCCGCCGAGGACAAGTCCTGTGGCAAGGAGCCAAAGAAGCCTTCGCTGGGAACCACTAGACTGGACGAGCCATGCGAAGACTGCAAGGAAACTGATGACTGGGAGCAGAGGGAAGGAGTCTGGGAGAGGAAAGAATAAACACACGTGCCATGAATCCAGGGAAAGGGGATGTCCAACACTATTCCCTTTCTCGCTAGCTGTAGTATTATGTTCCTGTTTGTTGTCGATAATTACCTACCAGTCTTTATGCAAACTGAGGTCGCGACTCCGTCTACCCAACGAAGCCGTTGGCATCGACTGTCTTAATAATCACGTGTGCGCATGCATTGAAACGGGTATATAAAGGCCACAGCCCACTTAGACCACCCGTCAACATCCAAGGAAACTTCCCTATCCTTCAGTCTTTGGTACTCTGTACCCGGCGCCAATATCCCACTTACTTTGCATACAGCACTAAATAAAGATGGCTTCGTCCGTGTCCTCGAGTCGCCAAGTGTCAAGCCGCCAAACCGGCAAGGCTAAAGAGCTTGGTCTGTTAGGTGTCGGCGCTTACAGTATGATCTACGCCTTAAGCCCCCTAGTCGCCGTCAAGGTCAAACGGGATCTGAAAGGCTCTGCAAAGCAGTTCGATAACGAGGCGGCAGTCGCCCAGTTGCTTGGCCGAAAGAGTCAATACCTGATCCCATACATCTACATCACCCCCTCCGCAATCTTTCAGCTGCGCGCTACCACCGATTTCCGCTTCATTATCAGCTCTTCAGGGTACACCTATGAGCCGGAGAAAGTTGCTCGCTGGATGGGACAGCTTTCTGGCGGCGTAGCCTTCATAGAGCGCCGGGGCTTTGCCCACGGCGATCTCCGCCCGGACAACCTCCTCCTAGACACAAACGGCAACCTGAGGATCGGTGACCTAGGCTGTGCGCTCCAGATCGGTAACCGGCTTCCTTCTGGGACTGAGCCGTTCGCCCGAATGCTAAGCAAGGAGGACGGAGAAGGGTCCGGCACCTACGGGTGGGCTGGCACTTACTCCGAGAACTTCGCCATCGGCTCCATCTTCTATAGTCTCATTCGTGGCCATTACCCTCACGCCAACGAAGGATACTCTGTGAAGACGCTGATCGATATGTACCAGCAAAAGAAGTTTGCTCGTCTGACGGACTCATTTGCGGATGGGATTATTTGGCAGTGCTGGAACCGGGGGTTCGAATTTGTTGCAGAGCTGGAGCAGGTATTTAAGGATATGGGTGGCGGTTCGGCTTGGTATTTGTTCGATATGGAGACGGATGAGTGGATCGCAGCGCGTTTAAAGGAGTGTGCGGTCTGGATGAGCAGCGATAAACTGGCTTTTCTGGGAACAACCCGACGCGCTAACCAGTATGAACAACCTTGCTTTCACTCGGAACTCGCTGGGAAAGATGGAAGAAGCCGTTTCTCTGATGGATAAATTTGTCCAGGGACGAACCAGTCGACTAGGGCCGGCCTCTCACTTCATGGTATCGTTAATAACTGCTCGGAATGATTGGCGCAGGGGGCACCCGAATATGGATCATATAAAGATATTATAAAGTACTGGAAACTTTAAAATATAACCTGCCATATATTATTAAATATACCACGATTATATATTAATTGTGCTACTGTATATTAACGGCGCCAAGACGTATTAAATACGCTATTATATATTAAATATATTATAATATATTTAATATATAATAGGTATATTTATATATATAATTTACAAATATATACGGTATAATAAATATATTAATAATATTAATAATAATCTCCTTATATACCTTTTTAATATATAATAATAATACTTATATAATTAATAATACACCTTATTATACCACCTTTATAAATAACTTAATTAAACCTTTTATATTTAATAATTAAAAATCTAATTAATTTCGCCTAATTATAATATACCTTTTTTAAAATTAATTATTAACTCCGCCGAATTACCCCCCTTTTATTATTATAAATAACATTATTTCAAAGATTCCCCTAAAGTGGGAGATTTAAAATAAGCATTTCCGCATTAGGGCCAATAATTTCTCCCTATAATTTAATATCGACCTTATTATATAAGGCATACCACTCCTTAATAACCCGTGTAGGCCTAATTATATTAATTTCCTATAAGGGAATTTATAAAGGTTTGCCCAAATTATGATGGGAGACCTAATGGTACCTATTAAAGCATTAATTGGCCTTTTTAATACGCAAAATAATAACGCGCCTATTTATTGGGAATACGTAGTGAGCGTAAGCGAGCGAAGTATTCGCTTTCTAAAATCATTGAGCCCGGGAGGGATTA
>JAKWBI020001045.1:0-12059 GCA_022664585.2 Zalerion maritima | reverse complement strand
AACTACCCATCTAACTACATATCGATCCATCGTCGTGAAGATCCTTAATCTTATTCCCCTGTTCTTCAGCCAAAGTTTGCTTCCAGGTGAGAAATGGAGAAATTTGACGTGGCACCCCCCGCCAGTCGACAGCTTCAAGCGGACCGCGGGTTGGCTGTGTGTCTAATCGGCCACCTCTACGGCTTGAGAACTCAGTGGTGCTCGGCCTGGCATCCTATCAATACCACGATTTCCCGGGATTCTCACATTTCCAGTGACCACGGTGTTCACGGAAGCAGCATTTTAGGGCGAAAAGTTTAGAACTAGTATGTTCATTTGTTCGTCAGAATAAATTCAAATCCCGCCAGCGCCAGTGTTGCCGCCGAGCCACCCATCCACTGTTCTCTGATTCCCTCCAAGGACCTAAACTTGTACAAAAATTACACAGCAAATGGTACAAAATATTTACTTCTTGTTCTTCTTACCCTTGAGGCCATCCAGAAGTCCGCCAACACCAAGGCCGTCAAGAAGCTTGTCAATACCAAGGGTACCGAGAAGTCCTTGGAGGATGCCTCCGAGACCGAGTCCTTGGAGCTATTGGGCGGGGAATTGGTTAGCCGTTCCGTTGTAAAATGTGGTCCAGGGAGAGTGTATCGGTTAACTTACCAATCGCCCGACAATGCTCAACACGGCGTTCAGCAAGAGACCAACTGCAGCGATGATCTGGAATAAAGGCTCCGTCAGGAGACCCCAGAGAGGGTTGAGCTCCTTCTTGGCATGAGGCATGTCCTCAATCTTCCTCTTGGCGCCCTCAATGCACTCGGTGACGGTGCCAGTAAGCTCCTTCAGGAGGTCTGCGAGACGATACTCCTCGGGGGTGGCCTCGCGCGCAGCAGTCTTATGCTTGGCGTTGGCGGCGATGCGTCCATCGGGATCGAGACCGCGGATCATGCCGTTAGCCTCGGTCAGGATGCGACCACCTTCCTCAATTAGTGGCTTGACTTCGCTGACGAGCTTCTCCTCGTCAAGCTCCTCCTTGGGCGTCCGCTCAGCCTTGTCGATTTTCTAGAAAGAAGCGTCAGTCAGTCAGTCAGACTTGCACGATTTTGTGCCGTTCGTAGGATCTTTAGATACGTACAGCTGTGATCATCTTGCAAACGGGCTTGATGCTGTTGAGAACATCGTCGATGCAGGTGCATAGCTTGATGGCGAGTTGCTTATCCTGCTCCTTTTGCTCGCGTTCGGCCTTCTCCTCGGAGGATTCTTCTTCCACTGGCTCGGGCTCGGGGATGTCTTCGAGAAGAGAAACATGGCCAATGGTGTTGCCCTTAAGATCAACGACATCACCGTCATCATCGACTTCCTTTCCGACGCAGATGCTTAGAGTGCCGGTTGTCAGCTTGCCGATAATGTCGCCATTCTCGTCGACGATATTGCCCTCGCGGTTGACCTTGCGTCCAGACATGGGGTCCTTGGCCTTCTCGATTTCGGGCTCGTCCCACCTCTCGGCACGCCCAAGCACATTTCCATTCCGATCGAGGATGTCGCCATCCTCATCGACAGGACGACCGGCCAGGATCTTGGCGTCTCCAGAGGAGAGTCTACCGACAATAACACCACCAGAAAGGACCTTGCCGTCCTTGTCGACAGTGCAGTCGGCAAGACCAGCGAAGGGACCGTCTTTGAATCCCTCTCTCTCACTCTCCGCGACAAGTTCAGCACGTCCGATTATATCGCCCGACTCGGAGCGAACAGAGCCGCTCTTGTCGCACATGCGACCGATAAGCTGCTTGATATCACCTTCGACCACGCGGCCGTAAATCTGGCCACTGCTGTCGACCACGTTACCGCCCTTGTTGACTCGTTTTCCGGCAAGGATAGAGCAGTCGACTTCCGGTTCCGGCTCCGGCTCCGGCTCCGGCTCTTCTTCCCAGCGCTCAGCCTTGCCAAGGAAGTTGCCGTTCTTGTCGAGGACATCTCCGTCGGGATCAACGTGCTTGCCCTTGAGCTGCTTGGCATCACCCTCAATGAGGCGGCCTACCGTATCACCGTTCCAAGTGATCTTGCCGTTGCTTTCCACCACGGCGTCAGGGAAGTCCTCGAACGGTGCAGGCTCCTTGTATTCTTCGCGCTCGCTGTTTGGGATGGGTTCAGCTTCGCCAATGACCTTGCCACTGTCGTCGAAGATTTTGCCGTCCTCGGCAACACGGCGTCCGATCAGCAACTTGGGGTTGCCAGATGTGATGCGACCGATCACGTTACCCTCCTCACCAACCACGTTGCCGAGCTTGTTGATCTTGCAACCAACGAGGTCGCTGAAGTCAATGGAAGCCTTCTCTTCGAAGGCTTCTGCCTCTTCACCAGGAGTTTCTCCTTCGGCTGGCTGATCCTCTGCGGGAACCTCGCCTTCGGCTAGCTTTTCCCCCTCACCGAATTCTGTGGGCTCCTTGATCTCAGATCCCGGTGCATCTTCGCTGGGAACCTGTTCTCCAGGCTGGGACGACGAACCTTCCTCCTTGGCCGTAGCCTCGGTAGCAGCATAGTCAGTGCCAGGCTTCTCGGCGACATCCTCAATTCCAGTCGCGAAAGGGCCTTCCTGGTCGGCACCGCTGCCAGCCTGTTCGGTCTTAGCCTCCTCTTCCTTCACATCATCCGGTACCACTGAGCCAGGAGCGATCGAGTCGGGCGCGTGCGATACATTCTCGATGCCCTCTTGTGGTGGCACAGGGATACCTTTTGAGTCGTCCGCGATGGGCTTGCCTTCGGTTGACACCTGCCGCTGCTCTAGAAGAGACTCTTCCTGGTCTGTGGCTGTGGGATCCTCGTTTTCCATCTTGATATCGTTTCCAGCGTCTGTCTCAGTATTTTCCGTCTCGGGGGTTGACTGATTCTCAGGTGCCACGGACTCAGCCTTGCCCGTTTGAGTTGTAAGATCTGCCTGGCTGTTCTTCGCTTCGCTACCGGATTCGGACTCAGGTCTCTTGGTCAAGCCCGCGGCATCTGTAAGGTTGCCGGTGACAGGACGGGTGATGTCGGTAACGGGCTTGGTCAAGTTGCCAACCGTGTTGGTGATGGGTGCCAGTCCGTCGGTCGCAGGCTTGAGGCCATCTGCGAGTGGCTTTGTGGTATTGGCGACTCCCTTCGTGACGGGATCGGTTGCCTTCCCAAGAGTTTCCATCCCAGGTTTAGTAGCATCTTCAACTGGCTCCGTAGTCTTACCAACAGCATCTGTTGCAGGCTTTGTGGTTTCATCGACGGTATCGCTGACTGGCTTAGCAGTTTCGCCCACGGTGTCAGTTACGGGCTTGGTAGTGTATGTGACAGTATCAACGACATCGGAGAGGATGTCTGCCTTTCCCACGGCCTTTCCGGCACCATCTAGAATGCTGCCACTTGTTGTGACCAGGTTCCCGAGGAGATCTGATGGGCTACCTTCGGTGACCTTGCCTACGGACTTTCCGGAACTGGCGATGACTTCTCCGGCTTCGCTTACAGTGCCCGATATCTCGACGGGTTCTTCGCCTGAGTCATCAGGGATTGTGCCTAGTTGGTTGAAGAGTGTGTCAGTCGCCATGGCTCACTAGTGCGCATCGTGCATGTCATGTAGCTAGTGCCAGTACCTAGCTCAGCCCGGAAAAGAGAAGGTACGGAAACTCACGAGGTGTATCTGGGTAGCCACCCAGGAGGGGTTGACCGAGAAGTTCTCCCGACTTCTGTTCGGTCTTTGGCTGTTCGCTGTCCTTGGAGGACTCGCCTTGGCTCGAACGGAATGGATGGAGCAAACTGGCCATCGTGAGGTCTTCTGGTATGTCGAAGCGGATTGTCTTCACTAGGCTAGAGGGCTCGGGATCCAGTTTGTCTGGTACAAGTCGAATGGTGGTTTGGGTACGCGGGGGGGGTGGGTATCAGATCAAATGTGTTGTAGTCTTAGGTATCAACACAATGGGGTGAATCAGTAGTCGTATAGTAACAAGGGGTGACTTGGTGAGTGGACGTATCAAGTCTGTGGTAGCTGTGGGTCTAGAGGTATTAATGAGGATTGAAAACAATGATCAAAAAGGAAATTCTGAAGTCATCTCCGGCCATTTTTATATAGGGTGAGTACTTGGGATTAGCATCGTGAAGGGGCATTCTACAGTGATTTCATAGCTGCCAGAGATCCAAGATTCCATCCACAATGTATGATATCACCGTCAGTTGAACCCTTTAGAGTGTCGACTCCAGATCGCCGGTGCATGCGTGGTGTCCAGGTGGCAGCCCTGCTAGTGTTTCGATTAAGTTGATGCCTGGAGATGTTTTGCATGGTTGGAGTCCTTCATCGCATCAACGATCACAGAGATATGACGTCCTATCGATATAATGGGGGGTATAGCCTTGCCTTGCAACAACAAGTACAGTCGGGGCAAGTACGGGTAGCTTCAGTAGGTAGTTGTGTGGGTGTGGTGAGGAGAAGGAGGGAAGGTGCAAGCTTACGCAGCTCGGTGGTAGTTTATTGGGCAGGCACCACTGACTACGACGAGCAATACCTGGTCAACTGCATACACACAAGCACACTGATCTTTCCTGCAATGACGGAACTTGCCACATCAACCGATGATTACCTACTACCCGCAAGGGTCACCCCCCGATTTGCTACACACCCTATGACGGTGTGATTTTCACGGTTGTGGCTGATCTTTTCTGAATCACGAGAGCTCATAGCCACGTGAAATATGCCATTTCTTTCAGGCAAGAAAGTTGCATCTAGGGTAGATTCTAGACTTTTTGAACAAGACCCTGCGGTTCGCAAAAGCCTACGATTCGGTGATTTCTCACAAATTCCCGGAGCTTGCCTATTAGCAGGGTGTTCTAGATTCCGGTAGCTCTCCGCCACCGAGAAGCTTGGTAGTCTTGTCTGACGTTGGGTGCGATGCCAAACTACCACAGATTGGTCACGACCCACCTTTTCCTTGCTTCCCCGAGGCATTCAGATAGATAACTCTTCTTTGACAGGAAATCTCGAAATTAGTAGCTATGGAATATATGTGGGCGATGAAATCCTCTCATGCTCCAGATATGCTAGGAATTCCCAACAGTCCATAATGTGCCGCCAGAACAACCACTAACTATCCCAATAACTAACAAGAGATCCCACAACAGCTACAGAACATGCTAAATGAACGGAATTTGCTCTCTACCCTACTTTATCGGATGAGAAATAATTATCCCTGAAGCCTTGGGATGAGGACTGGGAAAGACGGCTCATCAGCCACGGTGGAGCGCCGTATCAATGTGCACCGGAGTGACGGAACGCTAAACACGGCACTGGCAGCTACTCACACCTCTGGTCCCGAATCCCGACAACTACCGGCCGACCCCGACCCCCCGACTTCCAAACCCAGTCCGTCCTTCCCCCTCGCCAGCGCCGATCCCGGATCCGACCGTTAGTGTCTATGGTTACACCCAAACGTTGTAGGTAACTTCACGATAAAATGAATTCCATCGTTCGTGGACTTCACATCTAGGTAGATTTCGCTCTGCTCATCACTCCCCACCTTCTTCTTCTTCTTATTCTTCTTCTTATTCTTCTTCGCTCCATCCTTCGTGCCCCTAGTATTCCCCGTGTTTCCCCCTCTTGATGTGCCGGGACCCTCAATCCTGGGATTATCGATCCTCGGCGGTGCAATGTGAGGATGCTCCTCATCGATATCTTCATCGGCTCCCGGTCTTGTGTGTCTACTCTTGCTCCCCGCTGGACTTTCTTCTTCTTCTTCTTCTTCTTCTTCTTCTTCTTCCTCCTCTTCCTCCTCTTCCGATTCTTCCGATTCTTCGGCTGCACCAATTCCCGGGAACGATGGCTTGAAGTTCAGCTGTCCTATCGCGAGACCGGCCGAGTCGAGGATGTTTCCGTCGTCGTCGATGTGGAGTTGCCCGAAGAGTGTTTCGAGATTGCTCATGGGGAGGGGGTGGGCCTTCTTGGACTTTTTGGGTGACGATGGGCCTTTGGCTGGTGCTGGAGTCGGGTTCGGGGGCTGAGATGGAGACCCTGGGCTTAGAACCTTCTTGGTTTCGCTGTTGTCGGCCATGGTGGGCAACAGATCTGTTTCTTTACCAGAGTCTTGGTTTGGCTGGGCTTTTGTTGAGGTGTCGTTCATAGGGGCTCCATGAGTATCTTCGGGGGAGTGCTTCGGGTTGGTTGTTGAATTTGGGCTTCCACGTTTCAAGGGTGGTTCTGGTTCGCCGTCAAGTCTTGGAGGAGTGCGTGTTATGGTTTCCTCTTCATCTTCATGGGGACATGATGGAGATATAGGCTCCAGCTCCTGGGAGGTAGTGCTATGGGCTCTGTTGTTGGCATTCCTTGGTGCCAGCGGTCCAAAGTTTACCGGCGTTGGAGCACCGGTGTTCATTGAATGTGTATACATGGGACTATTGTTTTGGAATACCTAATGGGATGATCAAATATACTGTTAGTAATGAATAGGACAATATTTAAAATATCATGTTGCTAAAGGGGGGTTCTGTCTTACCTCAAATGTGACTGGTATTGGTCTTCCACAAGGCGATTGAGGCTTCCCCTCCTTTCCTTCATCCGAGTCGGAGGTTCGAGGACTATCTTGTCCGTCCTGTGTCGTCATGTTTTCTTCTCTGCGATGAGATTTCCCTGCATACAAAGCATGCAAATAAAAAATGTGGGCCTCAAGGAGCGTATGGTGTGGTGTGGGGTTGAGGAGGAGGATAAGGATGTTGTTGATTTATGGTCTCGTGTAGGAAGAGAAGGCGACAACACCTAGCGACCAACAATATAAGAGTATCACGAGAGGAAGCTCTAGATGGAATGAATAACGCATATCATCAGTCTGATCGAGATTCTGGAGCGTGTTGTCGAGGCCCAACCTACCATTTCCATGAAACTGGGACAAAACGGTGCGAAAAGGTGGAGCTTCAGAACCGCTCTAGGACAGAAATGCGACGCTCTATCAATCACGATTCCTTACACAGGCAGAAAAGGTGGCATGAAGAGCGAAAAAGGGTTCGTGGCCTCAAGGAGTCTTGCTAGAAACAACGCCTAGGTCCCGTGTTCCTCACTGTCCTGTTCGGTTGAGGGGT
Source organism: Zalerion maritima (assembly GCA_022664585.2). Lineage (NCBI taxonomy): Eukaryota > Fungi > Ascomycota > Sordariomycetes > Lulworthiales > Lulworthiaceae > Zalerion > Zalerion maritima. The sequence goes on along the minus strand of JAKWBI020001045.1, from coordinate 4,994 downwards.
ATCTCACGAAGGTGGGAATAACTTCAAATGAAAGAGCAGGGTTTGTACGTCATGACTTTCTGGAAGTATCCAATCCCACGAAAGCAAAAGAGCAGGGAGGATGGGATATAGGCGATGGTTGCCATGTCTGAGGTTGGGTCAGGAGGCTAGGGTGCCAGGGGGTGATGTACTGTATGATACCCAATAAGATCTAGTGAGACATGCTAGGAATAGCAACATCCGAATTTCTTCTGAGGACTTCAGATTCCATCCAAACTGTCAATGACGTTGGGGGTGGGTGGGACAGGGATATCATCAGGCCCCTCAAGGCTCAAGCCCTTGCATGCAGCAGGTGGGGCGGCTAGAGATGGGATATACATAGGTATGCCTGTTGCAGGTACATACCACACCCAATACGTAGGAGACCTGTTATACAAGACAGACCATCTGGCCACGCAAGTAGCCTAGATGAGTGTGTTGATCGTGGGAAGGGGTCGTAAACAAAATCTTGTTTTGTGATGACCATCATGACACAGACAACCAGATGTCACAGTGTTGAATTGTTTTGATATAACGGGAACAAAGAGATGCTCATCCCACTATGGATTCGCTTCAGGAAAAGGATTTGAACTCGGTGAAAAACAAAAGAAGTCGCCTTACTACATCTTGATACCGCCTTACCTTTGATACCAACACCTAGCTTTTTTTTTATTGCATACCTTCCAGCTCCCAATAGTGGTTAATAGCAAATCCATTTAATTAATCGACATGGCTCCCCAGAACGAATCTCCCAAAGGCAAAGCGGCCGAGTCTCCTCAGCAAACAGACCACCAGCAGTCCCAGGAGGCCCACCAGCCACCAGCCCAGCAGTCTCAGACAGCCGAGCCGGCCAACGAAGAGCAGACATCTGAAGACTCTCAAGCGCAGCCTCAGGAGCAACACCAGAGCATCCAAAATCAGCCCCAACAAGAGGGAGAACAACAACAACAACACGAGGAGTACGACGAAGACCAAGATGGGGAGGAATACTACGACGACGAGGAAGAGGGGCGGTACGAAGAAGGTGAAGAAGGAGAGTACTATGACGACGAAGATGGCTACCTCGACGATGAGTATGCCGAAGAAGAGCCAGCCGAGCCGGAGCATGGAAACAGAAGCGCCAGGGTAGAAAAAGCCCCGTCTCCGGACTCTGAGGGGCCTGCCACCCCTGTCTACCAGAAGGAGCAGCAGCCTCAAAAGCACCAGCAGTTGCAGAAACGCCCCCGTCGCCACCAGCAGCAGCAAGACAAAGGCTGGGCCCAACAGCAAGACGGCGCGTGGCAGAACCAGCAGATGGCCCAGCAGCCGCCGCCACAGCACCAGGGAGGGGCCCAGGTGGCTGCGCAAGACGAAAAGAAGGGTGGGAGCAAGGATGCGCTCAAGCTGCGTCTCGATCTCAACCTGGAGGTCGAGATAGAGCTCAAGGCGAAGATCCATGGAGATCTGACCTTGTCGCTTTTGTAAGTGGAGTTTCTGTCTCGTTTGTTTTGTTCTGTCATTCTCTGCTGTTCCCACCTTCCTCCTCATTCATTTCCTCTCCGTGGGTGCCTCCTCCTCTCCTTCCCGCCCCTTATTCGATCCCCTGTCCCCTGTCCCCTGTCCCCTGTCCCCTGTCGTTTTGGGCAAGCATGAGGGGGCCACTGCCAATTTAACCCCCCCTCGCTCGTACCTCCTTCCAAAGCCCAACAACCACTGTCTGGCTGCTATCGTTCTATCCATTATTGACCGGAATTAACGGAAACCAACTTTTTACCTAGACAATGATTGCAGTGGCTAACAGTTGATCCTTTTCCTTCCAAAAAATCAACAGTGAGGGGATGTAAGTGCGCCCATCTGCTTGCGTGCCTACTTCGCAGTTCGGGAGGGTCCTATTCTGTATTCTACACGTACTGGTCTTGCTTACGGGATGGATATGGGTTCGGTTAGTCCGTACTAGAAACGTGTTCATGTAGCTAGTGAGGGAGATTTAGGGGCTTGGGCGGCTTGAGTAGCGTCGTTAGACTGCAAGCAGCGAGGAGCAACAATAGCTTTGATTCAATGAGCTGGGGAGTGTCACAGCGGTGGGGGTTTTCAATGTACAGTAACTTACTTGTATCTAGTGTTGCTTTTATGGTAGGATGTTGGGACGGGATAGAAGTGTTTAATTTTTTGTATAGCGCTTTCTTTTCTTCTCTTTTCTTTGTGACGGTAATTCTTTGGTTTTGACTCAACTTCGTACATAGATCGGCGTAGCAAAATACTGTACGCAGTAATCAAGCCAAGGATCTTCCTCTTCATGTTTCCCCGTATTGACCCAAAGTAATATCTGTAGCTTGCGCTAGGCATTTTGTTGCCGGCCCCATCCTGTGTCTACCGTTTGCTTCCAAAGTAGGGCCATGCCTGCCACCCAAAGCGGACAACTGGATTCCGTTTAGACCGTTTCGGTGGCCTTTTCGGTGGCAGGCAGAATTTCAGAGCGTATAGTGCACACCAACAGTCAGTCAGTCTTGATTTACTAGGGGCTTGAACCTACGCTATTAGGTAAATTTCGTTCAGAAGTGAACATGTCAGACATAATGTGAAATGCACACCTGGCTTAATTTCATGACGTCTTCGTCGCACAAACACGAACCCCGCACCTCCACGATTTAAAACTGCCTGGAGAGTCTGGTCCGGCACGGCCCGTTGTGATACTTGGCAACTGCTTGAATTTGTGCGTAGCCATCCGTACCTATCGCATTCCCTTATTTTGGAATCTTTTGTGGGTTTCGAGTGGAGTTGGTGACAGTGCCTTGCCTTGAACCAGGGGTGATTGACAGGTCGTGTCCGCTTCGCCGCAGCTGCGTCGCTGATGATCTGTCGCGGCGCAAGTCATACCGCGCTATTGCGACCCTTCCTTGCCACCCTTCATTTTCCTTTGGGGCCAAAAAACCTGCAACCCCCACACACCACCAGATCTGCATCCTGAAGATCAATTGCGATACTTGGCAGCGCACGCGGACACGTTGTATTTGTCAAGCGACACCAGCTGACAAACGCCCCGGAAACAGCCAGAAAGTGACATTCTACATGCCAAAACAATAATATAAGCCTTCACATGCGCCAAGATCATTGGCCCCTCTTGTCAGGGGTCGTTGGTGGCTTTGGTGCAGATGACTTTGACAGTGTCATTGCTGTGTTCCTCGTCGAATGGTTGCACAACAGGCTACCCGTTCATTCTGTGGGCCCATCAGCAGCGTTGTTGTCCGAGATCTTTATCCTGTCGGTCAGTCGTCGAGTGTTTTATGTCGCAACGCTTGAATTTATCCTTTGGAGATTTATGATCAACTCTCAACCAGGTTGCCAGAAAGCATGCTGCCCGGTCTGGCTCTTGCATCTGACGAATAACGAAGACAGTAAAGCGGAGAAAAGAAGGTTAACCAACCAGAAACTCTTACCTTACCCCACCCAGCAGTACGTTCCTACAAAATATCTATATATATTTACATATTTTTTTTTAAGTATCTTCCACCATAGAATCAACATCAAGCATGCATTCAGATACCCAGGCAAGCTGTTCATAAAATATTATAAAAATAGTTCGGGAACTCCTTGCTGGAGTATTTGACGTCACTGAACGTCACCCATTGACAAATAACAGCCCGCCTACTCACCATCCCTCTGTTGTAGCCAGTGTTAATATATATAGTAATAATACAGTAATAATACAACACGCAATGCGCTTACTACTACTACTGCTATCATTTCCACCGAAAAGCAAAGCTTTATAAAGCCCTTCTACAAAATTGCCTTTCGAACAACTCTTTAAGCCGCCGCCACGTTGACAAGTTGGTAGTTCAATGCCTGTCCGATTAGAGTGCACTATCCAAACTCTCCTTTATAATAAATTGTATAAGAAAACCTGTTTCCATTTTCAATATCGTATATCCGAAGTCTTGGTGTTGATAGCTCGTGGCTGACGTCACTGTTAGCGGCAGGCGGCTGTGGCTGAGTTTCTTGGTGTCGTGTATCACTGCAGAATTCCCCAATAGTAAAGCTGCTCTAATATTAGAGCTATTTTTTTTATTAAGTAAAGAATTTCATCTAAATACATTTTGCCATCAGTTTATTACACGGAAACCCAATCTTTTTTGCACAGAAGGGAGCTGGAAAGAGGTGCGGCTCGTTTCCTACCGTAGTAGAACCGGCGCTTGGAAGGTGACATGGTCACCCGCTGCCAAAGTTCCACCAATACCACCCATCAGCCCTACTTTCGCGTCTTCCCCATAGGGGAAGGATAATGGGGGTATACTCGAATGAGTCGGGCCTTAAATGTCGAAGCGGCCCGAGTGGATGGGGCAAGAGAGATGAGGGGGGTATTACGAAACTTCTTTTCCTGTTGTGTTTTATTCCCCGGGCCCGCCTGTTTTCTTTTTTGCCCCCTCCGTAGCACCCCTACCCCAGCCGAACCGCAGGCAGCGGGGTGGAACTTTTCTTGCCACGCCAGGGAAATGGCAGGCAGGCACAAGCAAAGACAAGCTTTTGGAGAAAGTCGCACTGCACATCCTTGGCAGGGACTATCCATCGCCAACCAACAGGAGCGGAGAGAAAAGTGCATACGATTCCACTGTCCCGGATAGGAAACTGCAACAGGCAGAACTCCGTATTCCGTATTTTTGCAACTCTCAAGTCCGTCCCTATCGTAACTTTCGTCAATACTTATTGGTTTGTTTGTAGGCACTTTCCATGTCGCCTCCCCTTATGTTTTCCCCTTCGCCTCTAAGGATTCCAGCCACAAGCTCAGGACGTCTCGAATTAGCACAATAATGTTGTCATAACGGTAACAGGTAGGACAGGCTCGAGGGCCATCATTTCTAGCGCACACCATCGCGGTCAACCAACTGAGACAATGCAGTGGTGAGCGTTTTTCACCCAACACTGAGGGGGTGTATGGACTTTGATTTTCCAGGGTATTGTCAGAAATGATTTCTGGAAATCAAAGGTGATTGGGAAACATC
>JAKWBI020001044.1:0-12146 GCA_022664585.2 Zalerion maritima | reverse complement strand
ATAAATTAATGGAAATCTTTAAATTAATTAAAATCCGCGTATTTATACAATTTTTATATAATAAAGAATATAATATTGGGGGGGGGGGGGAATGAAGGGTTATAAGTCAGAGAAGGTCTTATATTAAATAACGTAAGTTATAGTATAATAATTCAATTGGTTAACCCTTATCGTTTTATGAAAACTGTAAACCTAGAGTGCATGAGTTTAAATCAGCCAGTAGCCATATTTTTTAAAATTTTAAAAAACCTTCCAATTAAGCCAAATAATATTAGTAAGCAATTAAAATAAGTAAGCAATTGAGATAAGTAAGCAATTAAAATAAATAAGTAATTAAAATAAGTTAGCAATTAAAATATATAAAAATAAAGGAGTAGAGTAATAAGCGAGTGAAATAAATAGAAATAAAAAAAATAGAATAATAAGCGAGTAAAATAAATAAAAATAAAAAAGTAGAATGGTAAGCGAGTAATATAAATAGCAATAAAATAAGGAAAATAAAAATAAAGAAATAATAAACGAATAGATAAATTGAATAAAAGGTAAAATATAAAGAATAAAAAAAAATAAAAGAATAAAAGGTATAGGATAAAAAGCGAATAGAAGAAATGAAAATAAAATAAAAAGTAAAATATAAAGAATAAAAAGCGAATAAAATAAAGAGAAGTAAAATAAAAGGCAAATAAAATAAAATCCCAACTTTCTTTATAATTTAAATCGCATTAGCGATTTTCACGATATGTGTGGCGGATATTACGTATTCCCACACCTTACTTCCTGCGTGGAAGTACCGGATATTATATTAAAAGGACGTATAGGGAAGTTATTTATAATATTATTATTGCCCTTATTACGCCGTACATATTTATAAGTTATATACAGAAATGTACCTATTACGTATAAGATACGCGATAACGTATCTTACGCTATGACGTACTAGATACGCGATAGCGTATTTAGTACGCATTGGCGCCGTAAATACGCAGTGGCGCAGTTAATACGCAGTAGTGGCGTATCGAACACGCAGTCGCGTATCTGACAGAATTAAGTTCTGGTATTAAAAATATATTCGGGGTTTTTAAATTTAAGGTACGGAGTTAATACAAATACGAAAAGATTTACGCAATATTAAATTGGCGGAGGCATTATAATAGGCAGCCCGGGCGGAGAAACACAGGCGCCTACAATACGGAGAGGTATTTATAATACGCGATGCTCGATTTAAAATTGTAAAAATACTTATTAATAAGGTAAAGGAGGCGAGGGCATTAATCGTGGCATTTAAGATAAAGGAAAAAAGGGAGTGGAAAAAGTGGTATATTGCGGTATTAAAATAATATAAGCAATGGAAAAAATATATTTAAAAGAAGCGGAAATAATGGAAGATAATACTAGGGGAGTTATTAATTATAATCGAAAAGCGTAGAAGTAAGAATAGGGAAGAATAAGAAGAAGGGTCAAAAATCGGGAAAAAATTGCGTTCAGCTAATAGTTGTGTTCAGGTGGCGAGCACCCACAACGCGGGTGGGTGAAAGAATTGAAACCCGACCCCGCAGTTGTGGGGGCGTGGCACGGGTAGTTGGCTGGAGATGCCACCGAGTTCGGCGCGAAGACGTTTGTTCCCTTGGAAATTCTGAAGTAATTCCGACACGTGCCAGGCTGTGCGGCTGAGCCGATTTCTGCCACACCAACGCCACGAACGCGGCAAACATCCAGTTCGCATCCTGAGATGGCCCTGTTGTGATTAGCAAAATGAGTCACCCCTCTAGGCAGAAGCGGCACGGAAACATGGGTAAAGAACTGCAGATCGGGCGTGGCCCGCACGCACATGGGGAAAAGTCATGACTACGTCATCGTGGCGCCAAGAAGAGTATACGTACATTAACCTCTCGGATGGGAGACAATTCGTTGTTAATGGCACCCGCTTCCACCCTATCTCGACAAAGATGTTTAATATCGGTGGCGATTGGCCAGAGCACCCTGTCAAGGTAGAAATAACCGTCTCTACCTTTCCAACCTCCTCAAACTTATCTAGCTGCTCAGTTACTCGTTTCAGTTAATCCCCATCAATATTGAAGGACCCGCTCCTGGCAGATTCAAGGCAACTTTGCGCTGCAGGTGTGGCTATGTGGCAGTGCGACGTAGGACAGATCACGTGTTTGGTTGGCAGGGAGACTCATGATGAGCGAGATTAAGATCTATCTGCCGCGGCTTGTGTTATCTCACAGTTCTCAGACTGCCCACCATCGATGCCCAATTCCTGTTACTTCTCCCATGAACAACCATCGTCAATCTATGTTGTCATCGATCGAGCAGTGGCTGAACGCAATTATTTCCGATGACAAGATCGACGCTTGTCACCATCCCTCTGTATATCCGTTTGCAGCCATGCCGTCTCCTCCGTCGTCCAACCCAAGCAGTACCAGCGGTCGCTTACGCGATATATCGCCTCCCAAGAGGCGCAAGGTTACCGACGATGGCGTTTTTGAGAAGATAGATGACGTAGAAGACGTGAACCGTACGCCCCGGAATTACCTCTCATCGTCCCTTTCCTACCGTCTCTCCAACCCACCGAGGCTTCGTGCACCCTCCCTATCATCCACGACGTCCTCACCTTCGCGAGTATCTGCAAGCTCGTCTAAGCAACGACGCTCTGTCAGTCCCGCCAAGAGAACCCAGAGCCTACAAGCTCTCGACAAGCCCGTTCACTACGTCGCCTTAGAGGACAATGCGACCCAGCAATTGCCCGTGGATGCACAGTCCTTATACAACCGCATTTACGATATCACGGTGGAGCACGACTCATTCTTGCCATGCAAAGCCCGCACCCAGATCTGTTCTGCCATTGGCCGCCAGCTAAGGGACTCGTGGTTCCGGGATAAGGAAGGAGACCAGGCTCGAGCTCAAGCGGATCTCCACTCGTTGCGGGAAATAGAGACTGCAGCCCGCGAGTGTCTACGACTGGGTCGATCGGAAGCAGCCTGGAATTTAGAGGTTCACGGCCCCCTGCTAAAACTTGCGCTGGCACAACACCGTCGAGCCTGTAGAGAGCTGGTCACCACGGCACGCATCGCAGTGCCGTGTGTTCCGTCTACAAGCGGTCGTGGTGGAGGTGGCTACGTCGAGAGCAAAATGGTGGATTTCGCATTGGTTCTGGCATTGGAAAATGACTTGGGCTTAGACGAGGATGACGAGCGACTGGCCAGCTTAATCCAGAACGCAGTGTGGTCCCAACCGGCCGACATGCAATTTATCAACCAAACCCAATATCCGCCCTTACAATTCCGCCCCGTTGCAATTAGTATCGAGACAAAGGCGGCTGGACTGGCCGAGGACGGGAGAGTACAATTGGGCGTGTGGACAGCCGCTTGGCATCGACGCATTTCTTCTTGGTCGCTTTCAGATAAAGCCACCATTATTACCTTGCCACTGCTGTTGGTCGTTGAGCATGAATGGAAGATATTCTTTGCTTGTGATAGGGGAGACCGCCTAGAAATAATCGGCGATATGTCTATCGGTGATACAAAGACTTTATTGGGCTTGTATACTATTATCTCGGTATTACGGGAACTGGCTGACTGGGTTGAGGGCCCCTTTCGAACGTGGTTCGCCGGTGTATTAATTAGCGCTTCCGGAGGACGGGAGCATGCAGTCGCCTTTTAGGGCATGCTTCTTCCCCTGCTGTATAACTGACCCTTTATCCAGCTCTGTTTTGTCGTTCTTCCTAGGTATCTTCTGGACACATATTCACTATACTGGTCACTGCTTAATCCAAAGATACAGTCCAATGTCATGTTGTAGTTGGGGTAAATGACCCATTCTTGATTAGTTGCCACCTGCTGCCAACGTGTTCTTTCTACTCTGTACAGCACCTGCATTTGCAGTGTCCCAAGGGCCTGCCTGGAAACGTCCTCTAAGGACCACCTATCGATCTCCTGTGATTTTCCCCTTCTAAAGAGTTAGTCTCGTTGACAATGTGCACTGTTGAACGTTGTCGCCGTTGGATCGGGTCAGGCTTGTCTCATACCGACCCGGAGAACGTTCCTATAACATATCTTTTTAGGGGTTCCATGGGCGGCGGACCAAGTAAGGCAACCATTTCCGCGATATGCCTCCATGCCTTAGTTGGAAGAGGTCCCTGCACCCTGAGGATTCGGTTTGTACGCCGTGCGAAACTTAAAGTTTGGGACGGGCTTGGTTTGTGTTAGATATGAGAGGTCAAACTAGGTCACTTGTAAAGGTGGCATAATAAGATTAACTGGTGGTTATATATATGTTGGGGTGTACTGGAAAGGCGTATGGGGAAGCTATTTATAATATTATTATTACCCCTATTTCGCCGTACACATTCATAAGTCATATATAATATCCGGTACTTTCACGCAGGAAGTAAGGTGTGGGAATACGTAGTATCTGTGAAGGGCTGAGGTCACGTTGAGGAGCAACGATAAGTGCCACAATAATATGTATATTCGATCTACGGAGGAGAAGAAGGGAAAAAAGGGGGAAAGGCTTGGGATGGGGGGCATGGTTTATAAGTAATTTCTTATATATATCGGTCCCGCGGCTAGCCCGTTATATATATATTATAATATAGGTGGGCTTATAATATACTCCTTTTCTTACCCGCCCGGCTTCGTAATAGTGGCGCCGTAAGCGTAATTATTTTCGGTATAATTATATATCGCGCCCCGTAATATGCGTATTTTCCGCCGCCGCCTTTATTTACATGGAGCCCTTACTGCGGCCGCTATATGTAATAATTATAAAGGCCATTTTTCGGCCGCCTATTATACTTTCCCTAACCTTTACTATAATAATAACCGTAAGTGCCCCCCCCCTTTTTCTCCTGCCTCCCTGGGCGCCTTTATAGGTACCTAATATTTTTACGGGTATTTTACGCCCTAAACGGTGGTTTTACGGGCTTTAGGCATTAACCCATTATTATTTAATTTTAATTCCGGCCAAATTCCGTCGAGATTTTTATTAATAAATCCCTATGGTTCCTTTTTTATTACGAATTTATTATATTAACGATGGTTAATATTTGTGTAATATTTTAAGCTTTTAACCCCTTTACCCCCGGCTTTGGTGGCTTCGGGCCGGCCTTTTTGGCGCCGCGCCACTCCCCCCCCCGCGATAACGGTGCCGCGAAACCGGCGGTTTATAAAAGTATTATTACTTGTATTTTTATTATTACCAAAATATATGGCGATCCTTTTTAATTATTTTACCCCCGGGGTAATATTAATCCGCCGCGTATAATAAAAGGCGCCTGCCCCTTACGCCAGTTTTATTAAAAAAACCAAAATTATTAAGGTATATAGCTTTTATCCCGGCGCGCGGTTATAATTACCTACGGTTAATCGGAGTAAAATATTTCTACTGGGGCCGAATATAATAAACTATATAAAATTTATATTTACCGTATTATTAATTCCTCCACCCATTATTATTATAATTAATCTGGTAAAATTCCCCCTTAAACCTTTTTGGTAGGCGCGGCTAATACGGTACTGGTTTATAAGGCGTGGTATTGCTTACTTTTTATATTTTAAAGGTAATTATTGTCATAGGCCCGCCCATGACACGACGTGCGTGCGCCGCGGGCTAGCCACGGGACCGATACGTATAAGACGCTCCCATCCCATCCGCCCTCCGCTTTTCCTTCTTCTCCTCCCTCCCCCTTTTCCGTAAATCAAATATATATATTATTATGGCACTTATTATTACTCCTTAATATAACCTTAGCCCTTTATATATATTCGATTTTTAAATAATCCCTTATTATATTTTATCCCGTACCCATCCCGTAATGCCCCCACCATAAATAATAACCCGAATAAAAATAACCAGCCTTTTATTAACGGATAGGTATAATAAACCCTTTTTAAGGCGGTAATATTATTTATTTACCAAAAAATAGCCCGGGCATTCGCGGCCATTAATAATAAGTCCGCCGCCGAATTAAATAATATAAAAAAACGCCTAACTTAAATGCTTGCGGCCCTCGATACCCGGATTTCGGCGGCGTACTAAACGCCGCCCGCCCTAATAAACCATAACCCGCCGGTCGTAATAATCCCGTAATGGAAATAATTCCCCTGGCCGGTAAAGTTCGATAATAATAAAGCAAAATAAAAGGTATTCCGGGTTAAAATCGAATATAAATTAATCCTGGACCAAAACCTTATCAAGGGCGATGCGTTTTTATAATATAATATTAATACCTACCTAAAGGATAAATTAAAAGCCCTTATTATAATATTTTACGGCGAAGGTAAATCGATAGGTTAAAATTCCGCGCGATTTATTATACATTTAAAAACGGTATTCGGGGACCCTAATAATTACGAATAAGCGGCGAAAAAGCTTTATTCCCTATGCTAAGGGGAAAGGTAATTATTCCCAGCCTTTTATTCCCGATTTAAGCAATTTCTGGTAAACGCAGGGGATACCGTATAGGACGATTTCATTAAGCTTATAATATTAAATAAAGCAATATACTAATGTTTCCGCCTGGCATTAATATTGGTTTACCTTTTTAATTCTTATTAAAAATAGGTCCGTATAATTATTAATATTACGTTCCGCCTAAACTTAGCACTGGATAAAAAAGGGAGCAATATATTAATAATACACCAATTACGTTCCCAAAAAAATCCGGACACCCTAATATTGGGGGTAAATATTATAAGTTTTAAATTAAAGAATAACCCATACCGCGCCAAATGGGTAATCGTAATTAAAATAAAGCGCCGGCGTAAGGACGGCCAATATATTCGGTATAAATTTAATAATTATTTTATTTTAAAATATAAGCTAGCCCCGGCCAAGCCAATTAAAAAAGTCCGGATTAATACCATGGGCGTAATGCCCCACCCGGGGGCGTTAAATAAAAATAAAAGGAAAGATAAATTAAAAGGGTAATTTTTAAATATAGGCGTGCTTAGGAGCCGTTAATACGGAGCGAAATAATAAAGGGAATAAAGCGGATAAACGGTACCCCCTTTTTAATAAACGTTTATTTAAATGGGATTTATTTTACTAATATTTTTATCGATAACGGGTACCTATATTATGGCGCGATTTATAATTCCCTTATTATTAAACTCCGCCTTTTATATATCCCGGTACCCGTCAGGGTATTAATATACGCGTCCGTATTACCCGCGTAATAAAAAATTATAATAATAAAAGCGGTATATATAAATATTAATATTAATGGGTATTTTTAATATTATTTTTATTATCCCGTTCCGAATTTTTTATACTTAATAATATTGGGTAAATTATAATGCAAAAAGGAAACGGTCGTATATAAAGCGGTAAAAAAGCGGATTTATATTGGTAAGGCAAACCTTTTTATAAAAGAGAAGGGGTTAAGGGGTGCTATTTTAACGAATATATAATTGGTTAATATTATTTCCCTATATATTATGGCATATAAAATAAAAGTAAGCGATTTAATATTATTCGTAATATTTTTATATAATATTAACGAATAATTAAAGGTATTAATGGCCAGGCCATTTTGGCCACCCGAAAATTAAAAGGGCTGGAAAATATATTCGAACCTAATAAAAAATAGGCATTACCATTTTACCGCGGTTCCGTAAACCATATAATAAAATTAGTGAAAAATACCGAGGGAAAAAACCCGTAAATATTATAAGGTCCGATTTACGGTATATTAAGGGAGGAGTTATTGGTTTTATAAAAAATCTTAACGGAATTATTTAATAAGGGTTATATAAAGGCCAGCAGCTTTTTTATACGCGCCCCGGTATTTTTTATTAAAAAACCGGGGGGCGGGTTATATTTTTATTATAATTATAAGGGGTTAAACGCGGTTATATACCAGAACCGTTACCCTTTACCGCTTATTTATAAAATATTACGGACCCTGGCCAAGGCGCGGTGGTTTATTAAAATAAATATTAAAGCCGCCTATTATAAACTACGCGTTCGCTACGGGAATAAATAAAAAATAGTATTCGGAATTTATTTCGGCCTATATAAATAAACGGTAATCCCGTTCGGCCTTAGCGGCGCGGGAGTATTATTCCAGTAATATATTAATAATATATTACGCGAGTTTTTTAACGTATTTTATACGGCGTATATAAATAATATACTGGTTTATTTAAACGGTATAAAATAGAATTATATATTAAAGGTCCGTCAAATTATAAAAAAGCTTTATAATATAGGCCTCCGATTAAACCTAATTAAATGCGTTTTTATAATAAAAAAGGTAATATACCTTGGGTTTATTATAATAATAAGAAAAGGGATATACGCCAATCCGGAAAAATTACGGGTTATACGCGAATGGGAGGAGCCTATAATTATAAAAAGGGTCCGCGGCTTTTTAAGCTTCGCTAATTTTTATAAGAAATTTATCGACCAGTTTTTTAATTTAAAATTCCCGCTTTCCGCCCTTTTTAAAAAGGGAAAAGGGTTTTATTAGGGCCTTATTAAATCCGAAGCGTTTTAATAATTAAAAAGGGCATTTATGGCCCCCCCGGTATTGGCGTAATTTAATCCGGCGGCGGAAACGGTTTTAAAAACCGATAATTTAGGGTGGGCAATAGGTTTTTACCTTTTTTAATAAAGCGAAACGGGAATATTACGCCCCGTGGCCTTTTTCTTTTAACGATTAATACTCGCCGAATATAATTATAATATTTATAATAAGGAATTCCTGGCTATAATAAAAAGTATAAAGGTATGGGATACGGAATTCCGCAATATAATCGGCGCGTTCCGGGTATATTTAAATTATAATAATTTACGGTATTTTATAATTTAAAGGTATTTATTAAAACGCCAGGTCCGTTGATATGAGTAAATATATCGGTATTATTTTTAATTAAAATTCCGCCCCGGTCGGTTATCCCTGGCGCCCGATATATTATTACGGCGGGACCAGAATATACCGAAGGGGGAGGGAGACGAGCGCCTTACCGGCCGCAGTTTTTAACTGGTTTAAAACGATTAATTACCGGCGGCCATATATAATATAGGGGCCTTTCCGAGCCCGCCCTTTAAGAACGCTAAACTTTAAAAGCTATGGTTTATAATAATATAGCATAATAATTAATATAAGATTATACGAAAGATAATTAAAAAAGGGGAATAAGCGTTTTCCCCGAATATAAAAATAAAGGTTTTTATTATAAAATACTTTTTCGGACCCGAGGGATACCTGCGCTTTAGGGATCGGCGCTAAATACCAGCGTGGGAATAATTATAAACCGCCCTTATTTAACGGGCTTATAATTTTATAATTATTAGCCACCCGGGATATAATAAAATAATAACGATATTATTTTATAATTATTTTTGGCCGGGTATAACCCGTATGGTACGCCGTTTTATACGTAATTATAATATATACGGTAGGACCACCGTATAAAGAAACCAAAAAAAGGGTTTATTAAAACCATTCTTAATGGCGGACCGCTTTTAAAGCCAAATATCCGTGGATTTTATAATAAACCTCCCCGCCGCGGACCCGTAAAACCCCCGCTTTTTAATAATAATTACCAATCGCCTTTATAAGGGCGTAATTTTAAAAACCATAATATTTATAATGGCGGAGATATATATAAAAAGGTTTATATAATACTTTTGGCATTTTCACGGTTTTCCTAAAACGATTATAAATAATAAAGGGTCGAATTGGGTGGGCGGCTTTTGGTAATGCTTATACGAGCTAATAGGTATAATATAATAATTATCGACCGCGTTCCACCCCTAAACCGATAGCGTAACCGAATAAGTAAATTAAAAGGTCCAGTATTTTTTACGGATATTTGTATTAATAAAATAACTGGACTGGCCCGGGCTTTTACCGGCGGTATAATTAACCATTAATAACCGCGATTTATCGATAATTAGCCTTAACCTATTTTTTATTACGTATGGGTATTATATGGTACCTATAACGGAACGCAATAATCCAGGGCCCTTAAAGAAATCGCCGCGGGGCCGCGCTACGCAGTTTTTGGACAGGCTTAGGGAGGCCACCGAATGGGTATAAGCGGCGGTAACGGTAATATAGTAATATTATAAAAACGCAGTAAATAAGCACCGTTCGCCCGTAAAAAGGTTCGAGATAAATAATAAAATATGGTTTTTCTTATATAATATAACCACCGCGCGGCCCTTATAAAAGCTGGATTAGTTTTATACCAAGTATACGATTACGCGAATAATAAGCTCGTATATAATGGAATTAAATACGCTTATAAATATCCACCTATATTTTTATATGAACCTTTTATAACGGACTAATAACGACCCCTTACCGTTTTAAATCCAAAATAATATATAACCCCCACCAATTTGGGGCGATAAATTAGGGGAAAACGAGTAATAAATAAAGGGTATATTTAAAGTACGGACCTAAAAGCGGGGTCGCGGTTCCATTAAATAAGTATTGGTAAAATAATAGGGCTGGGTGGAACCAATATGGGAGCCGCTATTTTATTTTATAAAAATAATAATATTAAACCGTTATAAGCGGTATTTCGGCAATATAATAATATATAACGGCCCCGTATAGGCCGTATTACGGGCGGTATTAACGGCGATATTATAACGGAAATATTAATAATATAAAAGGAGTGGAATTTAAAGGGATATAACCCTTGGTATATAAGGCGCCGGTAATAATTAAAAAAAATAAAAAAATAAAAAATAGGTAATATATTACGGGCCACCCGCGGCCCCGTATAAATATCGCAAGTATAAGAATTAATTAATAAATACCGGTGGCGAGTTTTTAAATAACCGGGTTCGTATTAAATTTAATATTATTATCGGATTTGGTAAAGGCGCCGCGGGCAGGTAATGGCCTCCGCCCCGGGAAGGAAATAATATCGATAAAAGGCAAGGGCGGAGTAAAAAATTAAAGGGATTAATGGAAAACCCGAGGCGAATTCGAAATAAAGAAAAAATTTACGCGGTTCCGGAAAAGGGCCAGTAATTTTTCTTTAATGGTGGTAATTTTATTAACCGATTTAACGAGCGATATAGTTTGGCCGGGCGTAAATATTACGCCAATAATGGGCGCGGTAAGGGTAATCGATACCGAGCCGGCGCGATGCCCCGTATTAATACGGCGGATAGTTTTATTGTTAAGCTGGTAATAGGCCTAATTTTAAAATAAGAAGGGGCAAATACGCAGTGGATTAAAGGCGGATTTACGGCGGAGTTACCACAAGGGCTCCCAGTTTTGGCCGCGGCGACCAGAGCCGTAATAATAACCTTAATATTAGGGGTATTAAAGTATTAGCGGGTTAGATTAACGGCGGGATAACCGCGGAAATCCTTATAAAGGCCCGCCATTATTTATAATATTATAAGTATGATTACCTTTGGAATACGAGAAATAAATAACGCCTTATTTTACGGATTAATACCGGATTAACCGCGGTTTATTATAATAATTAGGAAAAACCCTTACCGGATTGGTTATAATAACGGTGGGTAGTATTATTAATAATATATCGAATATAAGCTTTATAAGGCTTATTATAT
Organism: Zalerion maritima; assembly: GCA_022664585.2. Taxonomy (NCBI): domain Eukaryota; kingdom Fungi; phylum Ascomycota; class Sordariomycetes; order Lulworthiales; family Lulworthiaceae; genus Zalerion; species Zalerion maritima. The sequence continues at coordinate 596 of JAKWBI020001044.1, read as the reverse complement.
TTAACTTCGGTAATAATATCCTGCCTTAATTAACCCCGGAACCGTAGCGATTTTATATAGGGAAATAATTATTTACCCTAATAATCTTTATTTTTTTAATAGGGCTGGTTATAATGGGCTGAGGTCACGTTGAGGAATAACGATAAGTACCACAATAATATGTATATTCGATTTACGGAGGGGAAAAAGGGAAAAAGGGGGAAAAGGCTCGGAACGGGGGGAATAATATATGGGTAGCCTTTTATACGTATCGGTCTTATAATTAACCCGCCGTATGTATATTATAATATAGGTGGGCTTATAATATATTTTTCCTTTTACCCGTCCGGCCTTATGGCGGTGGCGCCGCGGGTGCGGTTTTTTAAGGCGTAATTACGTATTATACCCCGTAATATGCGTATTTTTCTTCCGCCGCCTTCGCTTATATGAAGCCCTCGCTACGGCCGCTGCATATAATAATTATAAGGGCCACTTTTCGGCCGCCTATTATACTTTCCCTAACCTTTACCATAATAATAACCGTAAGTGGGGGGGGGGGGGGGGGGGGGGGGGGGGGGGGGGGGGGGGGGGGGGGGGGGGGGGGGGGGGGGGGGGGG
>JAKWBI020001043.1:0-12148 GCA_022664585.2 Zalerion maritima | reverse complement strand
TTTTAGAATTTTCATTTGGTTTGGGAATTTCCGTGGGGGGTATTCCAAATTTTACCAAAAATTAAACACCCCCCCCCCCCCCCCCCCCCTCATTTGTAATTATAATCTTCTATGTACCTATGCATACTTTATACTACTAGCGCAAGCTAAGAAACGTCTGAGTCTAGGCGCAGGCCGATGGTGTTAAGGTAGCTGTGGAAACAGGGCACTAATGGCCCAGGAATAGGTTCATGGCTAAAGCCCATGTATGGTAATTCGTCATTGATTAATAATAATGATGGCTAATGATGGCTCACCTGTGGGTCCTACGCTAAATATATATGTGCGGGCGTATACGCCCTGGGGTGTGCTTAGGCACGGACGTGCCTGCTGTTAAATGTAGGGCCTGTGGCTACAGATGGGTTCCTGTCGACGCCGCCAACTAGTGCCGCCAAGGCCTTAAGATCGACCGCAAAAATGGGAATCTTTCCCCGTGTTTATTGGCATCAGCCAGGACGGAACTGTTCGGCATCGTCCTTCCAGGCGATCCTGCTACGTGCAGAGCTCGAGGATAAGAACGAGAAGTCAGCACCAGGGTAAAAGCAGAGTTCACGTCCATTTTCGAAGATAATTTCCACCACAGCGCCACTGCAACCAACACGGGTCTGCTAAAATCTCCCCTTCTGGGGAATTTCAAAGATGCTCTTCTCTTCTGGGGCAACCAAGAACAATTATCGCCGGCCCGTCAAAATTAAATGGCCCTTGTATTTGCGACCCATCTCGGCGATAGGAATCGGCTCCATGGGGCCATTCACCGTTCTCGGGACCAAGAAAGTCCAGGTGTGAAGGTGTGGCTTTCTCGCGATCTGGCTTCGGACCACGCAAGAAACTCGCCACGGCCCGACCTGGTTATTCCGCAGACCCCAACGCAGAAGACCCGCAATCTGCCCAGACTTGACGAAGCAATTCACGAGATCGACCTCTCTAAAACGACATTGCCCCCCATTGCTGCCAATTCAAGGACCTGCAGTAATACGCACGGTTCCGGAAGGGCAGTATTGGAACGAGATACCACCTTATACTATGCCCCGCTGCCTCAGCCTCTTCCGCGTCTGCCGCCAGCTCGGACTGATTGCGACGCCCTTATAGCCCCCGACGATTCCTGCAGTTCGACAATCCTACGCCCGACATTGGTACACGAAACCCCCGCCGCAACTGTTCCAACAGTCACCAGTCTCTCACGCTCACTAGAGCCGCCATCCTCCAATGTAACCGACGTGGAGGAGCTGACTGCGGGGCGTGACACCCCCACAACTGCCAGACAAACAAGTAGCGGCAAAGTAACCCGTGGTCGACCTAATACGTTCATTTGCAATTTTCCTGGCTGCATTGCCCGACCATTCCAAACGCGGTATCTTTTGGAGTCGCATGCCTACGTCCGTTCTTCCGACCGGCCGTTTTACTGTTCTGTCGGGGGCTGTACAAGAGGCGAGGCCGGTAAGGGCTTTAAAAGGAAGAATGAAATGGTCCGGCATGGTTTGGTTCACGACTCTTCAGGGTATACTTGTCCCTTCTGCCAGAAGCATAAGTACCCCAGGCCAGACAGTCTCCAAAGGCAAGTATCCAACTACTTTACTCTCAAGTCTGGAGCTATTGTGCAGTCCTTAACACTGGCAGGCCACAGGCACGTTCGGATTCATCACCCGGAGCAGGACGAGAACGACCCGCAACTCCGACGCATCCTCTTGCAAAAAACAGGACGGCGCAGCCACAGAAAGCGCTGTATAAAGCCAGTGTCTTGACAAACGGACAAAAAACCGATGTTTAAAGTTCTGGTTGCGGATCAACGAGATGTTGCCGTGTCCGGCGACGTTGGTATCCCCTTTCTCTATCCCGGGGATATTAAAATAAAGTTTGCATGCTAAACACGGGCTGAACAACCGCCATGTCACAACCGCAATTAACAGCGAACACCGTCTTCATCTGCGACGTTGGCTGCCGTGTTCACTGTCTTTGTCATCAGCGCCGGTACAAACGAAGGCTGATTGCCAATGCCAACGTTGAGACGCCTATCCCTTCGAGCTCTGGCTGTGTCTGTGGCACTCTTGCTTTTCCGACGTCAATTCACCCGACCGATTGGGATGGCCACGCCGTCAATTCTGCGACATGGAGGCTGCCGGTCTTATTATTGGAGTCAGGGCCTTCCTCGGGCAATTCCTATCAGGAATCATCACCCTCAAAGTTTTTCTAACGTCGTATAAGGGGGCGCCTGCGGAGATTTCCGCTTCTCCGCATTTTTGGAAGATGTCGTTTCGCTGGTAATGCACATCCGCAAGCTTAGGTCCCTGGGGGTCGCGGAGCTGGCCGATCTCAGCGCGCCACACAGCAATTTCGCTCATGGCTATAGCACTGCAAGAATCTGCTGTTTTTAAACGCCGCTCTCTGTGGTATGACCTAGCTGCGGGCGAGGGAATTATTCCTTTGCGCGAGACAGGGTGTTCTGCTGCCGTTTTCCGAAGTCTTAAAGTATATATTGGGCCGGCGCAAGCTTGACGTACTTTAGAGCTTATACCCCGCAGAGGGCGAAAGAATTCAATATGCGATAAAAGAACCATAGCTTGCTAAGCCGCATAGCCCTTGATAAAAAGGGGTTTTGCAGCCATGAAGGAGGATATGCACTAAGAATTATGGGGTGCGATAAACACCATGCAGCAGCGGCCTGACAGGGTTCAATGACTTTGGGCCATCCTCCTTCGGCAACTCGCCCGCACGACAAAAACCCTTACAATGCCTCCCCAATACGTCGTATACACTTTGGAAGATTCAATCAATACGTTCTTCGAGGAATATCCAGGCTCATGTCGATCCGACTGCGACCGGCGCGCCGAGCAAGTTGTTGGGCTCCCCGTCATACCGGTGCCCATTCAAGGTTCATTCAGTTACACTGTCACTTCCAGTGGATCAGATTCAGGGACAGTCGTTCAATTTCGCCCGGGGTCGCACGCATTGGACATGGAGGTCGCGACGCTTGCCAAGAAAATCCACCCTGAATTCGTGCCGAAGTGCATTTATGAGGGAGCGATCGGTTCACCGCCACTCCATGTCTATGCGATGGAAAGGATGCCGGGCATTCCTTTTATTAATTGGAGAGCCCAGGGTAATAACCCCATCAAGACCGTGATAAGCTTCGCTAAGTAAGTATCAAGACACGCACTTACTTAGCTTCTCCTGACGTCTACTAACACAGCCAGATTCTTTGCTCAATCATGGCATCGGGCCCCACCGCGGCCTCCTTATTCCGTATCGATGAAAAGGGAGCTTGAAGGGCGCCTCGACGACCTTCGCCGGCTACCTCAACGGTTTGCTCCGGCTGTGGCTCGGGCACGTGTTGACCTTCCCCAACTGTTCGAACCCTCCTATCCCTTCACTCTCAACCATACCGATCTTTCCGAGACGAACTTTTTGGTCAACAGAAATGATGGCACAGTCACCGGTGTTATCGACTGGGATAATGCCCGTGTTCTTCCGTTTGGCACATCACTCTGGGGTGTTGAAAATGTGTTGGGTTCTATGGGACGAAACGGATGGCGCTATCGTGATGATCACGATGAGCTTGAAGAGAAATTCTGGACAACATTATATGAGAGTATCGGGACCCTCACGACGGAGCAAAAGCTTTCGATTCGGGCGGCTAGGAGGGTTGGCATTCTTCTCCGATATGGATTCAGAGCTGGAGAAAACATGCGCGTCACCCGTGAAGATGATTCCAGCATTCGATATTTGGATGGATTGGTCTTCTCGAGGATATTCAGTTAGAATAGTTGGAGTTTGGGTTTCCGCCATTTCCATCTTCATACCACGTTTTATGCTGTGATTCTCGAACTTCCTGTCTCCTTCTAGACCTTTCATTCTGTCATAATAAGCGTGAATAAACATGGGTGCTTGAATGGTTGGTAGACTCCATCATCGTGTTGTGCTATACGTCCGCTGAGGCGCCCGCCTTCCCCCACCATTGGTCATATAGACATGGTTGAACCCTCACCCTTCCCCTTGACGTCGTAGCTTCTAAGCTTGCCATTGATACGTATTGACATATAACGTCCCCGGCTTCATGTTGCCCTTGCAGAGTTTCCAGGGTTTCCGCGCCCGGGCGAATGGCTCCATCGCATGTTGATAAGAAGCGAGAGGTGCCATGTTAACCAGTCTCACGGTGCAAATGACAAAGTGTAGAGAGTTCGATTTTCTTGGTTACTCCAACTAATTCATGTCTCGCGGCTACTGTCGCGAGCCTTTTTATATTAAGACAACTGACGGACGACATGGAATAGGCATAAATGAGCGTGTATCGAGACCAGGCACACCGGAAATTTCAGCGAGCAATCGTGTTTATCTGAATGCCAGCGATTTGTATGTACTAAACCAAGTGAGCAAGAAGAATGCGAAGTGATGTTAGGGCAAGAATGTGAATTTGAAGCGTAAATGGAAAAGTCGTCACTACCGTAAGCATTCCCAATTTGGACCCTAGTTCGATAATTCGTGTGCGTGGGAATAGTTCTTGTTTTGCGGTTTGCATGTCAAGCAAGCTAGCCTTAAGATTTCATCACACCTTGGGCGACTAGTTCGTCGATTGTCGCACCCATCTTGAAGAAGACCTTGTGGTTACCCGTGGTCGTCTCCGTGTGCTGCTCGCCGTCCTCCGGATCATCCGAGTCAGAGAACCATCCAGAAGTCTGGATAATTTTCCCAATGATGGCAGAGTCCTTAGGAATCATGACAGTGCCACCTTCCATGCAGTCAAACTCGACCATTTTCTCCTTGCTGCAACGGAACTGCAGGCCTAGGGAGTTCTCCAGTGCATGGCGCATGATATAGTTGGTGAATTTGGCGTAGAACTCGAGATCGACAGACGAAGCATCAATGCTAGGGCCCTTGCGGAACTCATAAGGTGCCAACACCCCTTCTTCATTGACCTGGAAGATGTGGCCACGAAACTGGCCGAGGGGTTTCATGGAAGTGACCTCTCTAGCCATTACTCGAATGCCACCAGCCACCCCGGGAAGGCCCTCCCCGACTGGGACACAGCCATTAGGAACAGCAGTGTGGCGATGTATTAGATGCGTGCCAAACAGTTTCTCGAGGCCGTACTCCCGGGTGATGCCGCCCAGGGCAGCGACATGTGCCATACTGGGGACCGAGTTCTTCGGGCACTCATCCAGCTTGTTGTACCTGCATAGCGAAAGAGAACGGATGTTAGTTATTAATAATGCTTTGGGCTGCAGTCTCATACCCAGGCCCCACCCGCAGAAGGAATTCCTGCGTTAGGGGGGCATTGAGGCCAGGAATGACGGGCGTTGGGGTTGCAACCATGGCAGCCGCTATCGTGATAAAGACGCCTGTGTAGGAAGGTACAAGGGTGTGACGGGGACAAGGATATTGGCGAAGCGGTATAAAAAGTATTGTTGAACGAGATGGAGGTTCCAGCAGGGTGGATGACGTGATGTGTGGGATGTACCAACGAGGGCGTACTGTTGAATTTACTCAGAGCCTCGTGAGTAATTGTCAGATACGCCACTGCGTATTTGATACGCCACTACTGCGTATCAACTGCGCCACTGCGTATCTACGGCGCCAATGCGTACTAAATACGCTATCGCGTATCTAGTACGTCATGGCGTAAGATACGTTATCGCGTATCTTATACATAACAGGTATATTTATATTTATGACTTATAAATATATACGGCGTAATAGGGGTAATAATAATATTATAAATAGCTTCCCTATACGCCCTTCCAGTATATAATAATACATATAAAACCACCAGTTAATCTTATTATGCCACCTTTATAAGTAACCTAATTTAACCTCTTATATTTAATAATTAAAAGTCTAATTAACTCCGCCGAGTTATAATATACCTTCCTTAAAATCGATCACGAACTCCGCTAAATTACCCCCTTATTATTAATATAAGCGATATTATTTTAAACACTTCCCTTAAATGGGAGACCTGGGATAAATAATTCCGCACCAGGGCCATCGATTTCTCCCTATAATTTAATATTATCATAGGCCCACCCATATTACAACGTACACACGGCGGGCTAGCCGCGAGACCGATACGTATAAAAGGCTACCCATATACCATTCCCCCGTTCCAAGCCTTTCCCCCCTTCTTCCCTTTTTCCCCTCCGTAAATCGAATATATATATTATTATAATACTTATTATTATTCCTTAATATAACCTTAACCCTTTATATATATTCGATTTTTAAATAACCCTTTATTATATTTTATCCCGCACCCATTTTATAACGCCTTTATTATAAATAATAACCCGAATAAAAATAATTAAACTCCCGCCGGCGGATAAGTATAATAAACCCTTCCCAAGGCGGTAACGCTATTTATCCACCAAAAAATAGCCCGGGCATTCGCGGCCGTTAATAATAAATCCGCCGCCGAATTAAATAATATAAAAAAACGCCTAATTTAAATACTCGCGGCCCTTAACACCCGGATCTCGGCGGCGTACCAAACGCCGCCCGCCTTAATAAATTATAACCCGCCGGTCGTAATAATCCCGCAGTAAAGATAACTTCCCTGGCCGGCAAAATTTAACGGTAATAAAATAAAATGGAAAATATTCCGAATTAAAATCGAATATAAATTAATCCTAAATTAAAACCTTATTAGGGGTAATATATTTTTATAATTTAATATTAACGCCTGCCTAAAAAATAAACCAAAAACCCTTATCGTAATATTTTACGGTAAAGGCGAATTAATAGGCTAAAATCCCGCGCAATTTATTATATATTTAAAAATAGTATTCGGGGACCCTAATAATTATAAATAAGCGGCGAAAAAGCTTCACTCCTTATATTAAAGGAAAAGGCAATTATTCCTAGCCTTTTACTCCTAATTTAAGCAACTCCTGGTAAACGTAAAGGGCGCCGTATAGGACAATTCCATTAAGCTTATATTATTAAATAAAGCAATACACCAGCGCCTCCGCCTAATATTAATATCGGTTTACCTTCCCAACTTCTACCAGGAATAAGTTTGCATAATTACCAATATTACGTTCCGTTTAAATTTAATACTAAACAAAAAAGGGAGCAGCGTATTAATAGCGCACCAATCGTATTCCCAAAAGAACCCGAACACCTTAATATCGGGGATAAACGCCATAAATTTTAAATTAAAGGATAAACCACACCACGCTAAATAAATAACCGTAATTAAAATAAAGCGCCGGCGTAAAAAAGGCTAATATATTCGGTATAAATTTAATAACCACTTTATTTTAAAATATAAACTAATCCCGGCCAAATTAATTAAAAAGGTCCGAATTAGCACCGCGGGCGCAACGCCCCACCCGGGGGCGTTAAACGAAAATAAAGGGAAAAATAAATTAAAAGGGTAGCTCCTAGGCGCAGGCGTGCCCAAAAGCCGCCAACACGGAGTAAAATAATAAAGGGAATAAAATAAATAAACGGTACCCCCTTTTTAATAAACGTTTATTTAAATGGGATTTATTTTACCGACGCTTTTATTGATAACGGGTACCTATATTATAGCGCGATTTATAACTCCCTCGTTATTAAACTCCGCCTCCCACGTATTCCAATACTAATTAGGGTATTAATATATACGTCCGCATCGCCCGTATAACGAAAAATTATAATAATAAAAACGGTATATATAAATATTAATATTAATGGGTACTTTTAATATTATTTTTATTATCCCGTCCCAAATCTCTTATACCTAATAATATTGGGCAAATTATAATATAAAAAAAAAGCGGTCGTATATAAAACGGTAAAAAAGCGAATCCATATTAGTAAGGCAAACCTTTTTATAAGGGAAAAAAGGTCGAGGGGCGCCGTTTTAACGAACATATAATTAATTAATATCGCCTTCCTATATACCATGGCGCATAAAATAAAAACAAATAACCTAATATTATTTGTAATATTCTTATATAATATTAACGAATAATTAAAAATATTAATGGCCAAGCCATTCCGGCCACCCGATAAATTAAAAGGGCTGGAAAACGTATTCGAACCTAATAAAAAATAAGCAATACCACCCCACCGCGGTTTCGCAAACCACGCAATAAAATTAATAAAGAATACCAAAAAAAAGGACCCGTAAATATTATAGGGTCCGATTTACGGTATATTAAGGGAGGAATTACTAGTTTTATAAAAAACCCTAACGGAGTTATTTAATAAGGGTTATATAAGGGCCAGTAATTTTCCCGCACGCGCCCCGGTACTTTTTATTAAAAAGCCGGGGGGCGGATTATATTTTTATTATAATTATAAGGGGTTAAATGCGGTTATATATCAGGACCGTTACCCCTTACCGTTTATTTATAAAATATTACGGACCCTGGCCAAGGTGCGTTAATTTATTAAGGTAAATATTAAAGCCGCCTATTATAAACTACGCATTTACCATAAGGATAAATAAAAAACAGCGTTCGGAATTTATTTCGGCCTATATAAATAAACGGTAACCCTATTCGGCCTTAATAATACGGGAGTATTATTTTAATAATATATTAATAATATATTACGCGAATTTTTCGATATATTTTATACGGCGTATATAAATAATATACTGGTTTATTTAAACGGTATAAAGCGAAACCATATATTAAAGGTCCGCCAAATTATAAAAAAACTCCGTAATATAGGCCTCCGATTAAACCTAACCAAATGCGTTTTCGTAATAAAAAAAATAATATATTTTGGGTTTATTATAATAATAAAAAAAGGGATACGCGCCAACCCGGAAAAATTATAAACCATACGTAAATGGAAAAAGCCTATAATCGTAAAAAGGGTCCGCGGTTTTTTAGGCTTTATTAATTTTTATAAAAAATTTATCGATTAATTTTCTAATTTAAAACTCCCGCTTTCCGCTTTTTTTAAAAAGGGAAAAGGATTCCATTAGGGCCTTATCGAATCCGAAACGTTCCAGTAATTAAAAAGGGCATTTATAACCCCCCCGGTACTGGCGTAATTCGACCCGGCGGCGGAAACGGTCCTAAAAGCCGATAATTTAGGGTGGGCGATAGGCTTTTATTTTCTCCAGCGGAGCAAAGCGGGAATATTACGCCCCGTGGCCTTTTTCTCCCAGCGGCTAATACCCGCCGAATATAATTATAATATTTATAATAAGGAACTCCTGGCCATAATAAAAAGTATAAAAGTATAAAACGCGGAACTTTGTAATATGGCCGGCGTATTCCGGGTACGTTTAAATTATAATAATTTACGGTATTTTATAATTAAAAGGCGCTTATTAAAATGCCAGGTCCGCTGGTAAAAGCAAATATATTGGTACCGTTTTTAATTAAAATTCCGCCCCGGCCGGTTATCCCTGGCGCCCGACGTATTATTACGGCGGGATTAAAATATATTAAAAAAAAAGGGAAATAAACGCCTCGCCGGCCGTAATTTCCAGCTGGTCCAAAACGATTAACTGCCGGCGGCCATATATAATATAGGGGCCCTCCCAAGCCCGCCATTTAAAAACGCCGAGCTTTAAAAATTATAATCCGTAGCGGTATAATATAATAATCAATATAAAACCATATAAAAGGTAATTAAAAAAGGAAAGCGAATATTTCCCCCGAATATAAAAATAAAGGTTTTTATTATAAAATACTCCCTCGAACCCGAGGGATATTTGCGCTTTAGGGACCGGCGTTAAATACCAGTATAAAAATAATTATAAACCGCCCTTATTTAAAAAGCGTATAATTTTATAATTACCGGCCACTCGAAACGTAATAAAATAATAATAATATTATCCCGTAATTATTTTTAACCGGGCATAATTTATATAATACACCGTTTTATATATAATTATAATATATACGGCAGGACCACTGTATAAAAAAACCAAAAAAAGGGCTTATTAAAACCATTTTTAATAACGGACCGTTTTTAAAGCAAAATATCCGTAAATTTTATAATAAACCTCCCCGCCGCGGACCCGCACAGCCCCCGCTTCCTAATAATAATTACCGACCGCCTTTATAAGGGCATAATCTTAAAAACCATAATATTTATAATGGCGGAAATATATACCAAAAAATTTATACAATACTTTTAATATTTCCACGGTTTTCCTAAAGTAATTATAAATAATAAAGGGTCGAATTAAATGGATGGCTTTTAATAATGCTTATACAAATTAATAAATATAATATAATAATTATTAATCGCATTCCACCCCTAAACTAACGGCGCGACCGAGCAAATAAACCAGGAAATCCAGCATTTTTTATAAATATTCGTATTAATAAAACAATTAAACTGGCCCGGGCTCCTACCGGTAACGCAATTAATTATTAATAACCGCAATTTATTATTAATCGGCCTTAGCCCATTTTTCATTACGCACGGGTACCATATAATATTTATAGCGGAGCGTAATAACCTAAAGCCCTTAAAAAAATCACCGCGGGGGCGTGTAAAGCAATTCCTGGACAGGTTAAAAAAGGCCACCGAATAAGCATAAACGGCGGCAGCGGCCATATAATAGTAATATAAGAACACAGCGAATAAACACCGCTCCCCCGCGGAAAAATTTAAGGTAAATAATAAGGTATAATTTTCCCTGCGTAATATAACCACCGCGCGGCCCTTGCGGAAATTAAATTAGCTCCACGCCAAGTACATAATTACGGGGGTAATAAATTTGTATATAATAAAATTAAATACCCCCTTAAATATTTACCCGCACTTTTATATAAACCTTTTATAACGGGCCAATTATAATCCCCTACCTTTTTAAACCTAAAATAATATATAACCCCCACCAATCCGGGATAAAAAAATAAGCGAAAATAAATAAAAGGTAAAAAAGGTATTTAAAGCGCGGACCTAAAAGCGGGGCCGTGGTATTATTAAATAAATATTAATAAAATAATAGGGCTGGGCCGAATTAACCTGGGAACCATTATTTTAATTCGTAAATACAGCGGCGCTAAACCGCTATAAATAACGCTTCGGCGACGCGGCAATTTATAACGGCCCCGTATAAATTAAATTACGTTTAAAATTAATTGCGATAATATAACGGGAGCCGTAATTTGGTAGTAAATTAAATAAAATTTAAAGGGACGGAACCCTGGGCGTATAAAGCACCCGTAATAATATAGTAAAAATAAAAAAGATTAAGGGAATATTTATAATATTTTATATATAAAGCCGCACCAATATCGCAGGTAAAATAATTAATTAACGGACCCAGCTTTATTATTAAACGTATTAAAGCCGCCGCGGGGGCGCGGCGCTTATCGTTTAAGGAAAAATATTATATTAATAAAAGGCGACGGGGAAGTAGGGAATTAGGGGGATTAATAAAGGTTTACAGGCGAATATATAATAGAAAAAAAAGGGAGGTTAAATTTTACGCGGTTTTATAAAAAGGCGAAAAGCTCCTTTTTTATAATAATAAATCGACCGATTAATTTAATAAAGGAAATTGCCTAATTAAGTATAAATATCGCATTAATAATGGGTACGGTAAAAGTAGCCGGCGCCGAACCGGTATAATACTCCGTATTAATACGGTAAATAATTTTATTACCAAATTATTAATAGGCCTAATTTAAAAATTAATAAGGGCGAATATGTATTAAAACCGGGGCGGATTTACGGCGAAATTATTATAAAAAATCCCAATTTTAATAATAATAATAAGGGCGGTAATGGTAGTTTTAATATTAAGGGTATTAAAATATTAACGGGGCGGATTAATAGCGGGTCGCCCGTATAAAAGGGTTACCGGAAACGCCCTTAATTATTTATAATATTATAAGTATAATTACCCTTAAAATATAAAAAATAAATAATACCATATTTTATAAATTAATACCGGATTAATCGCGGCCCTTCGAAAAAGCCTAAAATAGGAATCTTACCAAATTAATTATAATAATGGTAGGTGGAAAAATTAATAATATAATAAATATAGGCCTTATATAATTTATCGCGTTTAGTATTAATAAAAATATCCTATACCGGTTAACCATAATCCGCAGCGACCGCGCGCCGGAACGGGGGCTATATACCCTAATAATTTTTATTTTTTTGGCCGGATTAATATAAGGGGCGGGGGCCTTTTATTATAAAT
>JAKWBI020001042.1:0-12155 GCA_022664585.2 Zalerion maritima | reverse complement strand
ATATTATATTTTCCCCTAAATATTATATTATCGTTTAGGAATAATCCTATACAGGATTATTTTATATTTTTTAAAATGTTACCATTCCTAAATAGGTAATTAAAGGTTTAACCAAATTAAATAGTTTGGTTTTAAACACCGACCATATAACGAGATTATTAAACCTACTCCCCGTTATATTTTCTGAAAATTTAACCAGGATTTACGAATTTAAGTTTCGGTAATAAGCCTGTATTTTTTAGGATTAAAATTTAAGGAATTCCTTTATTATTCTCTCCCCTTAATTATTTTAAATTAATAATTATAATTAAGGAATAATATTATACGGAATTATATTAATAAGCATAAGTAGGAATTTGCGGAAATTATTATATTAAGGTGGAAAAACCCTTTTACGGTATACCGGTAAAGAATTCGTAATATTTATATTATAAAAAGCGGAAACGGATACCTATATTATAATAAAATTAAAAACCGATTAATATACTGCGTTATAAAAATTTAAAAAATCGCGTAAATTATATTTTTTAAAAAGGGCAGTTTTTTTCTTACGGTGGTAAAAGCGTAATATTCGGCTAAGAATTAATTACCCTTAAAATAAAATAAGCATAATAAATTAAGGGAAATAATAAGTAAAGCTGGGTAAACCTATATAATATACGGAGCTTAAAAACCTTTCGGAAATTAATCATTTATATTTTAAACGATTTATTATTACGGAGGAACCAGGGAATATATTGTTAAAAAAAAATAATGCGGAAATTTTACGGCGCTATAGGATTACCCTGGTAATATTATAAACCTATAAGGGCCAAAACCAAATAACGGGAATTCGATTTCGGAATAGGCCCGGTGCCGGTTAAAAATGCGTATATAATTACGGTGGGAAGGTTAAAAAGGGATTAGGCTTTAAATATTAAGCAAAATTATACACCTTTATTATACCCTTATAAATAAAATAATAAAGCTTAATAAATAATTAAACCCCCATTATATTACGGAAATCCGGCGTAGAATTAAAGCGTAATATAATAAAAAAGCCTTTATTTGCTCGGTTATAAAAGGAGTAAAGAAAGGGATTATTAAAAGTATTAATGCGTATAAAAAAAAGCAGGATTATAATCCTATTTTTAAATGGAAGGAATATTCTTATAAGCCTAACTTAAGCTCCGAGGGCATTACGGTTATAAAGGATCCCAAAAATTATATAACGGAGGGGTAATTTCCGTAATTTCGGTTAAACTTAAAATAAGGGGGAAAGTAATAAAAGTACCGTTATATTATTAAAAAAAGTTCTAAGGAGAAGGGATAATTAGGGCTGGTTAAAGTTACCGCGAAAGCTTAGGGGTTAAATAAGGCGCCCCTAAATTGGCCCGTATTATAATCCTACCTATAATTATATAAAAAATCCCAAAAATTATATGGCGAAGGGATAATTTACGTAATTCCGGTTAAAGGGATAATAATATTAAGGTAAAGATTACGGAGGTATTTTAAACCGATCTGGGAAAAAATAAACAAAGTTAAATAATATTAATATTTTATTTATAAATAGGAGGAAGTATATAATAACCGGGCTTGGTTTATAGGGGCTTATTATAATTACGAAAAATCCCAAAAATTATATGGCGGAAAAATAATTCGTATAATCCCGGTTAAAACCCCGTAAATAAAAAATAGGAATTATGGAATACCTTTGCCGCTCCTTAAAGGGCATAAAAAAAAGGAAGGATTAAAATTATTAAACGCTTTAAAATATAAAAGAAAATGGATACCGTTTTTTATAATTATTAAATCGTTTTTCGAATAAAGGCCCAACCCCTACCGTTTTTTAGGTTAAGTTTGACTTTTTATTATTAATATTAAACCCCGTGCCCGACCCAACGAATACCAGGGGAAATATCCCTTAAAGGGCTTAAAAGAATATAAATCGCCCGTTTAAATTAAGGTCGATCCCCTTTTAAGGAATCTGGTATAAGGGTAATTCTGTACAGGCCTTACCAGAAAAAAAAAGAAATTTCGAGAATTAAACTTATTTGGGAAAAGTTTAGGGGTATTACGCTTTATTATAATCGGATTATAACCAAAGGAAAATATGGCAATTATAATAATTTATAAATTATAAATATTAAACTTTTAGGCTCCCACCTATGGAACTATGGTTAATTCCCCACCCCTTTCGAGGGCGCCTAATCTTTTTTACCCAAAAAAACGGCCAAAGGGGGGGATAAATATACGGTAAGGAAATTATGGAAGGTTTAAAGTTTAGGGGAAGGTAAGGCGAGGCCTTTTAATTTAAATAAATTAACCAATATTACGCCCGGCCTTATAAAAAGCCGGCAAATTAATAATTACCAGGAGCGGATTAATTAATAATAAAGGGTAAGGCGATTAAGGAGAACGGTAAAGCGGTATGCTTATAAAGTTTAAGATTTTTTAACGCGAGGCGCGGGACGCAAGGGATAGGACTTATTGGGGCCCCGGAAGGATAGTATTAATACCCGGAAAATGGGAAGGTAATTATTAAGAAGGTTATATAGGTTCCTTATTTCGAATTATAAAAATCCCACGATTACGCTTAAAAGGCCTAAAAAGTATTACCATTATTACCATTTTTAATTTTAAGGGACCGTTTACGATTTTTAAGCTTAGGGCTAAGGAAAAATAATCCTATACTGCATTACCCTTTAAAAACCTGTTTAAATTCTAACTTTTATAATTTTTTTTATTTTTTAAAAAATTATTCCATTATTTAAATTTAATATATTATATTTTTAAGGCAAGGCGCGGTAAAGGCTATTTTGCTAAAATATTATTACGATAAAGGAAGGTAAAAAACGCCTTATAAATAGGCCTTAAGCCTAAGAACGATTTTCGAAAATAGAAATACCCGAAAGCGTTAATAAAGCTTAAACCTTATTATATAAATAAAAAGCCAAGCGATCGCCTTTTAACCCTCCCTCGCTTAAAATCCCGCTATTAAAAACTTTTATTACGCCAATATCCCGGGCAAAATATAATATAAATGTTTTTTTAATATTTTAAAGGATAAAATGAATATTATTCCCCGGCCAATCCGTAAAAATAATATCCAGTACTGATTAATATAATCCCTATAAAATAAACTAATATATTATAATCCGATTATTATTACCGCTCCCTGGTATATAGGGGAGCGTAATATTTAAAGGAAATAATATTTCCTAATATATATATTAATTAAATCGAATATTTAAGCAGGTAGTATTTATAAATAATGCGTAGAAAATAAATTATATTATATAATATTATATTAATACTTATACCGAACCAATCGAATCGCTTATTATAGGAAAAATATGGATTAAAGCGAAAAAGGCCCTAAAAACGGAATTCGTAAATAGGGATATTTTTTAAAAAGGCTATAATATAGTAAACCTAAAGCGTTTCGCCTACCAAAACTGGCCTATAAAAAGTATTAATTAATAATGGTTATATATCGCGGGGTAAAAACGCCGGCTCGCTTAATATAAGAAAAACCACACGGGTTATATTAATAATATTATTTTATCGAACGCGTTCCTAAACGCTTTCGATAATATATTATAGGCTTAATTATATAATTTTATAGGGATTATAAATAATAACCTATACCTCGGAACTTATAAGGAACTCCTCCAAAAGTTTAAAGCGTTCCTGGATTAGCGCAAAAAAACGATAAAACTGTTCGGAAATAAATTCTAATAGGAAAAAAAAGGGATTACCGCCCGCGCTAAGGAAACCGCGCATAACCTTATCGAACCTTAATTCTAATAAGCCAACCGATATAATATAATTAAAATAACCCAAAAAAACCAGACCGACCCCCGCGATTTACCGCCCGCGCTCCGATTATAAAAAAATAATAAAATACCTATTAATCGATCAGTTTTACCCAAAGCAATTAAATAAAATCTAGCTAAAAAGCTAAGTACTTTAAGCGTGGTTAATATATATGCGTTATTAAATTAAAAAATAAGCGAAGAATTAAAACTGGTATTAAATAATGGCAGAATTAGGAAAAATAAGCCCTAATATAAAAACCATTATGGGTATAATCCTAATTAGATTTATTAAACTGGACGGGACCATACGCCAGGATTTTATTATATTTAGGCCGAATTCCCCCAGGAAACCAGTATAACCCCTTTAAAAATTTTAAAGGTATAAGCACTCCTTATATGAATAATCAGTTTTAATAAAAGGCCTTAATATTAAACCAAAATAATAAAATATTATTAATATTTAGGAAATAACCATATATTGTATAATTACCTATGGAACGTTTAGGATTAAATTAACGAAATCCTTTACGAATACCCTTTTTATTAAACACCAGGATGGGATTTCGAAAGAAGCGAATATAATACCTGGCCTATTAAAACGTTTAATAATATAATTATAAAAGAAGTACTAATAAAAATAATATTTTTATAATATTATAAGTATAAAAAGGTGCCTAAGGATTAATACGATCGGGTATAAAAGGCCCAGAATATAATTATAAAAAACCCCTGGTTTTTAAAAAACACGCCTGGTTTAATTAATAAAAAGGATTAGGTACCTTAAATATACCAGCCATAAATAAACCTAACCGATAAGGTTTATAAAATACCTAGAAATAATAATATTTAAAATAATTAATTATTTATTATAATAAAAAATAAGGTAATAGCGGTTAAAAAGTACTTGTGGAAAAGCTGGGAAAATATAAAAGCGGAAATAATAATGGAAGCCCTTATTATTAATATTTATAATAAAAAGGCGTAAATAATTTTTAATTATAATTAAAAAAGAATTAAAAAAGGATAAGGCAGGCCTTTAAAAAAAGTAAAAGTGGAAGATAAGGTTAAGGCGGTTGGGGAAAAAGAAGGCGTTAAAGGAAAGGAGAAAGATCCTGGCCACGAAAAAGTATTAGGCGTGATAAGGGAGAAAATGGAATGCAGTATATAGGAGGAAAAAAAGGCGCCCTTAGGTAATAAGCGTAAGGACCCCTTAAAGTTTACGGACCTAATTTTTTAAAAGGTAATGGAAAAATAATTTGTAAAAATTATAAGAAGGCCTTACGGGTTAATAATTACGGAGGTATTATAAATATTATAATTTATAAAAATAACCTTATAGGAAAAACTGGTAGGCAAAATAAGGGTGGAGGAAATTATTAACGAAGTTATTTATAAAGGTAAAAAATTAAAGGGATATTAATAGGTAATCCTAAATAGGCCTAATATTTACCAGGTAATTAAAATAAAAATACGCTTTATTAATAATATATCCCCGGAAAAATTAAAGTTTATAAACCTTATACGTATTTAATTA
Organism: Zalerion maritima; assembly: GCA_022664585.2. NCBI lineage: Eukaryota > Fungi > Ascomycota > Sordariomycetes > Lulworthiales > Lulworthiaceae > Zalerion > Zalerion maritima. The sequence continues at coordinate 6,818 of JAKWBI020001042.1, read as the reverse complement.
TATTAATAATACAAGTATATAAACTTTAGGGTTTTATTTATAAGCCTGCCAGGCGGCCTAAAAGCGGTAATATTAAAAGGAAAAAAGGCAGTCTTTTATTTAATTAATATTTCTAATTTATTAATATTAATCCCCTTAGCAATTCCCTTTTTTCTTTACCCGAGCCCGTATTTATTAATACGTATAGGAGGGTTAAAAAATAAGCTGGCCAGGGTTATTATAAATATAGGCGTAAAAACCAATATTTTAAAACGAACCTACGCTTAGGAATACGGCTTTAAGGCTTACCAAGCGCGAGTTGCGTTTTCCGGTTATAATGGCCAGAAAACCAATTTAGCCTTGGTTATACGGTAATAGGTGCACGTTTTTTTAAAACTTAAACGTATTACCGTAAAACTTTTTTATATTAAAAAAAAATCGAAAAGGGGCGCCAAAAATAATATTAAAAATACCTTTTATTATGGTAACGGGGTAGAAATAACGCCATAATAAGGAGCGCAACGTATTAATCGGGGAACTTAAAATAAAAGGGAGCAATTATATTATTATTATTATAAACCTAATCCTGGAAAAAAAACGCGGACAAATACTCCGTAATATTTATCCTTAGGGAATAAAGGTTTTTAGGAAAATACAGGAAGCCCTTATAATTCGACCAATAAAAAAAAAAAGGCCAATATAGGATTAAAGAAACCCCGTGCTGGTAAAATTAAAATCCCCGCCTATATAATAAAAGTTTTAAATTCGGATAATAAAAAAATAATAGCCTAATTTTTTATAAAGAAAGTTAAGCGCCTTATAAAGAAGTTTAAGGAGAATATACCCATAAAGGGGTATATTAATAGGCCGTAAGGAGGGGAGAACCTTTTAAATAAAGAAATTTGGACCGGAGAATTAAATATGAAAATTACCCTTTATTAATTAAAAGGGTAAGGGCGTAAAAAGCCTTACGATTATCCACGGAACTTTAATTATAAAAGAAAAATTACCAGGAAAAGATTAAATATTTTTCCCGAAAAGTATTATAAGGGTAATAATTAGGAACTGCGAAATAATAAAAGGAGGATATAAGATTTTATTATTAATAAAATCCTAGGCATTGGTAAAGCCCAGGAGGTATTTTCCTTTAATAATACTAATATTATTAATATTTTTATTATATATAAGCGTATGACGGATAAAATAAAGCCCGTAAATACTTAAGTAGGGTATAAAGCGGCCCCCGTAAACCCGGACTGGTACGAGAAAAAATGGGAAAAAAATAAATTATTAAAAAAAAATCGTAATAATATTAAATAAAGCGAATACGTTTGCCCACGATTATATAAGGTTAGGTGTAATAGTACTAGGTTTATATTAAAAAAAAGGAATAAAATTTTGAAATCCTTTGGGGAATTATAAAGGGAAAAATAAAGGATATTTATAAATATATTTATAAATAAAAAATAAGCGTTAATATGGTTCTGGGAATATTTAGGTAAAATTAACCTTAATATAGCCCTTTTTTAAAAGATTAATACGGTACTTTATATAAGGTGGTAGGTTAAAAGTATTCCTATCCCTAAGGTATTAATAACGGTGGTAATCGAAATACTCGAAAAGCAAAAAAAAAAAGGGGTAATTAAACCAAATTAAACGGCGTATTATAATTCCTGGTTCTTAATTAAAAAGAAAAATAAAAAGTACCGTTTAATTAATTTAACGGAAAGGCTTAATTTAATTATAACTTATAATACTTTTATACCTTTAATTATCGATAAATTTATAAAAAATATAATTTATTACCAGTTTATTTTACTCCTGGATTTTTACTCCGAATACGACCAAATAATGCTCGATCCAAAATCCCGAAATCTTATTACCTTTATAATATTCGCCGGCCTATTTAAAATAACCACGTTTCCGTAAGGAGGAACGAAGAATATTATTTAATTTTGCAGGATTATCTCCATTATTTTCCTAGGTTTTATTTTAATAATATATAAAATACTTATTAATAATATTACGATTAAAGGTTTTATTATTATATATAATAGGCGAGAAATTTACCCAGGGGTATAATAATACGTGGCCGAATATATTAGGAATTTGGATTAAAGATTATTGCGAAATAAGCTGGCCGGGACCATAATCTTTATAATTAAATTTAAATGGTACCAGAAATTAGCCGTAATAATAGGTTTTATATACGGAACGAATGGCCGTAATTTTAAATAGGCCAAGATTATTAAAATTAAAAAGTGAATAATTTTTAAAAATATATCGGATATTAAAAGATTTATTAATATGGTGGTCTTTTACCGAATATTTATTAAGGATTTTATTTATATTATTAGACCCCTATATAAATTTACCCGTATAGACGGCGCAGTTTATTTGGGAGGAAAAGTATATAAAAGTAACGGAGATCCTTAAGTAAACCTTAATATTGCCCCCAGTTTTAATTAAAATTAATTATTTCCCGGAGGCAGGGCGTATTATTATTAGAGTAAATGTATTAGGAACCGGATGGGGAGTATGGATCGGCCAAAAGAGAAAAGAAAAGGTCCTAATGGTAAGGTACAAGTCCGGTTATTAAAAAAAAGCTAAAGGAATATATTATTCGGCCAAATTAAAATATAAAGGACTGCTTATGGTTTTAAAGCGATTACGGAATTACCTATACGGCGCGCATTTTACCTTTAAAATAAATACGGTTAATATAATATATTAATTTAATAATAATATTATTAATTTATCCGAAGTACTTATTATTAAATGGATTATATAAATATGGTATTTCGATTTTAACGTGAAGTATATATTAGGAAATAAAAATATTATAATAAACGCATTATTACGAAAGCCCCTAAAATCTTTAAATAAAAAAAATAATAAATTAAAGAAAAATATCGAAAATTTTATTAATATATAATTATATATACTTAGGGCTGTATAGGATTAAAGGGATATTAAGATTTTAGGAGGAAAAGTATAAAGCGATAAATCCCGAAAAATAATGTATTTCCTTATTACCTTAAAAAGATTAAGCGATATTTTTTATATATTATTCCTCCATTAAAAAAAGAAGGCTTTAAATTATTTAATAAAGGATTAAAAGCTTTGGCGTAAAACCTTAAGGGGTAAGTTATAATTATAATTAATGGTCGATAATAATTAAACCCGGAAATATATTATTTAAAGTAATTATATTTATAAAGGGTATAAAAAATAAAATGCCATATTTTATTTTATCGTTTAGTATTATTATTAAAAAGGATAATAGAAATAGGTGTAAAAGGTATTAAAAACCTGCCCAACCTACCAAAAGCGAAACCCTTAAAGGTTTAAAATATTACTAAAGATTTTTAACCCTATTTTAATCCCCTTTTTTAAAATTTCGCTCGATATTTTTTAAATACTATTAAAAAAAGGGTATATTTATATTATATAGGCCAAATATAATTTAATAGGATAAATTAAAGGGCGACCATTATAAAAAACCACCGTAAGATAAATGGCCAATTTTATTTAATAAAATATAATTTATAAGTATGGGATATATGGGAAATTAATAATTAATGGAGGACCAAAAAACCGAGGGTTTTTGGATAAGCTTATAAAGCGAATAGGCCTGGCCAAGATTACGGTATTGGCGTATAATTTATAATTATAAGGGGGAATAAAACACCATCATTTAAACACCAGGGACGTATTATTAAAATTAGGCGGTAATTAGATTAATACATACCCAGGGGTATTAATAATATAAAAAATTATAATAAACCAAATTATAGGATTTTCCCCATACGTATTATTATACGGTTAAAAAATGATTACCTTTATTAAAATGGCGCTCCCTACCTGGAGAATAATTAATTAAAAAGGTAATATACCGTACGCGGATTTTTTAGAAAAAAGGAGCCGGGCAATGGAATGGAAAGAAATGGACTTGGCGGAGGCAGCCTAAATTTTACAACGGAATAGAAAAGCCAGGGCCAAGTACGTGGATAAAAAAAATAGCGGGAAAATAAGAAAAATCCTATTAAAAAAAGGGGATTTAATATTATAATAAATATTAATTATAAGGGTTAGGAGTACAAAGGATAAGTAAAACCCTCGATAAATAAAACCCTATATTATTTATAAGCTTTCGAATAAAGGAAAAACGGTATAATTTAGGGAACCTTATAAAGGGAGCCCTCCTTTTAAACGTATAATCGGGAATAATAAGGTTAAAAAATTTGTTTAAAAGAACGGATGGTATAGTAAGCCGGCAGGAATTAATAATAATACCTGGAAAAAATAGGAACCTTATTTAAAATGGAATAATAAATTAGGAAAAGATTATATAGGATTAAGCGATAAAGAGGATGGTTTAAAAGGCCATATCGGGGATAATATATTAAAAAGTTTGAGTAAAAACTAACGCCGAACAGTAATATTTTATAATAACGATTAAAAAAAAAAATTTAACCGAACGTATTATTATAATATTACGGCTAAAAAAACCACGCAATATAAAAGAATTAAAAAACGAAAAGCGGGAATCGGGGAAAGTACCTTTTTTAAAAACGACAAAAAAAGTATAATTTTAAATCCCAATAATAATTACGGAAGAATTTGGTAATATTCCTTTTATAAAGGAATAAAGCTATATAGTATTACAAAACCTTTAAAGGAATTACCATATAAAGAAAAATTCCCCTTTTTTTATATCCCCTCCCTTATATAATAATAAACCCCAACCAGTTTAAAATTAAATATTATAAAAAAACCCAGTAAAAACCACACATTTAAAGCTTCGTTAATAGCCCGAGGTATATATACGTATATAAAAGAAAACCCATATTCCTTTATTTAAAAATCTGGAAAGGAATATTTTTACGCTTCTTTTTTTCCGTTCCCATATTATACCGAATAGCCTTATCCTAAATTATTTATAGGTGGTAATTAAAAATAGCGTCCTAATTTTAAAAAGAGATCACCCGTTTAAATTTTAATTTATTTATTTAATTTACGGAGAAAAAAGGGCGGGATCCCTATTTAAAGGGTTATATATAAAAGTAAAAATTCCTTTATGGAAAAACTTAATTTCTTATATTAAAGGATATTATTGGATAATCCTATATAATATAATTTTTATTCTGGTAATAGCGAAAGGATTAATCGCGGAACGAAAAAATTATGGTTCAATTTTAAAAAATTTATAATATCCCTTATTTTTTACGAAAGCGTAAACCCTTGCGATAAGTAAAAGCCTAAAAGGCCGCCGCACCACCACCGTTATTTCTTTTAAAAGCTTTATTTCGGCCACCCCTTTAATTATAAGCGTTAAAAAAACCAAACCCTTATACCGGCTGTATAAAAGGCCTGGTTAGGCCGGGAATATTTTTAGCCCCCAAATTTAAAACGTTTATAACCTTTAAAAGGTTAGGGCCGCCGAGAATAATTTCGAAATAATCCTTCCAATATTTAATTGGGAATACGTAGTGAGCGTAAGCGAGCGAAGTATTCGCTTTCTAAAATCATTGAGCCCGTGAGGGATTACTAAGGCTTACAGGGGGGAACTGGCTTAAAAGTCGAAAACTGTGGAGTCTTTCCTAATTAGGTAAAAAACCACCTTTTGAGATAAAGCTTTTTAAGGCATTAATATACAAGATATATACGATTTTTCTGATCACTTTATAATATTCAAAAACCCTTATTAGTAATTTCAAAAAAGAGTTATAACTTTATCAGTTAATTGTTAAGGGACCTGAGGATTCTTGGTAAAAAAAGGTTGCCTAATAATATTCGGTCTGTGCGTACCCCAAAGTGTAGAGCTATTACTGCCCGCATCCGGCTAAATAAAATACTTAAAAATAAATAAAAATCGGCAAAATGGTATTTATAGTATTACCTTCCTATGGCAGCTTTTCTTATATTTTTACGATTTTATTTGCATTATATATATTATTTGTAAAGTTCACTGCGGATGAAGTTGGGCGGCGAAAAGCTGCGGCTAAAAATTCGGGGGCGGGCTAATCATGTGACCATCGATTTTGTTGTACAGTATATGGGCAGTGATAAATCTGGCCGCATCCGCCCGATTAAAAGGATTAAAAATGAATTAAAATCGGAAAAATGATATTTATAATATTCCCTTCCCATGGCAGCTTTTCTTATATTTTTACGATTTTATTTGCGTTTTTAAGTTTAGTTTTAAAATCTACTAAGGACGGTATCGTGAGGCGGGAAAAAAATCAGGGGCGGGCGGATCATATGACCAACCACGTTAGTGTGTGTTTGTTACTAGATATATTATAGCCCGCATCGCCACGAATAAAATAGAGAAAATTGAATAAAAATCGGTAAAATGATATATTAATAATTCCCCTTTTATTGCAGCTTTCCCTAAATTTCCACGATTTTATTTGCGTTTTTAAGTTTAGTTTTAAAATCTAGTAAGGACGGTATCGTAAGGCGGGAAAAAAATCAGGGGCGGGCGGATCATGTGACCAACCACGTTAGTATGTATTTATTACTAAATATATTACAGCCCGCATTGCCACGAATAAAATAGAGAAAATAGAATAAAAATCGGTAAAATGATATACCAATAATTCCCCTTCTATTATAGCTTTCCCTAAATTTCTACGATTTTATTCGTGTTTTTAAGTTCAGTTTTAAAATCTATTATGGACGGAATCGTAAGGCGGGAAAAAAATCAGGGGCGGGCGGACTATATAATCAATCAATATACGCAGGCCTGTAAAAAGGAATATACTTGCCCGCATCCACCCCAATATAATATATAAAAATTTATAAAAATTATAAAAGGGATATTTAAAGATATA
>JAKWBI020001041.1:0-12086 GCA_022664585.2 Zalerion maritima | reverse complement strand
ATGTGTCGTGCTGTACCAAGCTTCTTCACACACCACCACCTCCTTCTTCTTTTATTGCAGCGGGCGCGCGCTGGTTCTCGGAAGTATTCGTGCGTATGTACAGTAGCAACCCAACCGGACCCTACTACTACTACCACCCATGTACGAAGAGCGAATGGGATAAGTGGGGACGTTAGATGAAAGATTGTTGATTGAGGCCATAATCGACGAGAGAGGGAGAGAGAGAGAGAGAGAGAGAGAGAGCAGAACCAACACAGCCGACAACGTCAATGATACTATGCATCTATCTGTTCAGTGAGGTGAGGTGGGTGTGGTACGTACGTATGCTGGTAGGGCATCACGGCAGAAACGGTTGAATTCCCGGGAAGCGGGTTTGGGCAGACAGACATTCGGGGCTCCCGCGAGGGTAGCCTTTCGTCAACGCTGTGGCAATTGGGTAATGGCGTCAAAGTGGCATGAAACAGCCTCAACAGCTGTTGACCCGAGCCCTCGGACTTGGCTTGCTTCGGTTTGAACTACAATTCCAAGCCATCCAGGCTGTCCAGGTTGGCCGGTGGGAAATGCACACACCAAGTATCATCATCCCCAAAAGCCTCAACTGCCGAAGGAGGGACAGACGCAACACCAACGGGGGGGGGGGCTACAATAGCACTAGTAATGCAGAAGATGGTACTTCGAGACGGTCTTCAAAGCGTTTTTGTCCGAGCGCGCTGGATAGAAGAACCTCATGGTCACAATCGTTTGTGATGTGAGGTTTGTGTGTGTCCGTGTGTGTGTGTGTGTGTGTGTGTCACCAACTAGAGTTTGTGCGTAGGCCGGGGTCATGTATACATAGTATAGACTTGCGAACGAAGCGATATAATAAGATGCCCGATATGCATGGTTATATAGCAACTGAGCGTTATACAGCTGCGATACTTGGTGGCTGTTTGTTTGCTTGCCTCGGATCGACGCCAGCCTTTGCTACTTGCTTTTTGGCATTACAGACGCGCAGTCCGTCGGCCCTTTGCAAGCAAAAGATGTGATTCATGTCCGAGCCCATGCATCGGGGGGCGAAACCTCAACGATGCAGATGGGAACAGGGCACTGGTAGCTGCTTCAACTGCTCGTTGTTTGCTTCCTTCTCACCACACGTGTATTCATCAATGCCTTCGGGTGATGCCGCTGAGAGTTGCGAATCCCGAGATCGGTTGAATTGCGCTGGTAAGGCATTTGTCATCGAGGGGCCGTTGAAAATGCCAAAACGCCATTCATCATGGCGGCGCAAAAGATCGCCGGCGTACTCGAGAACCAGGTGATGTCGTTGGGCTAGTCCCTGGAGAGAGAGCGCATGGGTAAACTTTCAGGGTATAATGGAGGAAAATATAACCGCCTTCCCGACTTTCCCAAGATCCGACAGGTCTATGACAGCACGCCATGTTTCACCCAGAGTCAGCCGCAGACGATGTTTGCCATGGCCGCCCAAGATCCGTACGCCGGGATCCATTGGGAAATTGCCGAAAAGAAAGAAGCTGTATCCCGGTTAGGCAGGAGGTCCAAACGTCCCACCCTCAACCACCAATCTTTGGTGGTGGGGTCCCTTCCATTCCATTGGCGGTGGAACTTTGGCCAGCCTCGGATCAAAACGTCCTTGGCTTCAGGCTCCCTCGGCCGTCGTGCAAAACCAGCTCACGCTTGCTCGCTGCCTGAACCTACTACTACGTACGCGTTGGCGCAGGAGCCAGGAAGGAGCTGAGACGCTGGCCAGCACTGACGACTCTACTCGAAACCACCACGTGCAGACGCGACCTGACAACTACGACCCAAGACGCAGTAGTCCATCTGCAAGCTGTGCTGTAGGTTTTCCCCTGCCGCTGGCGGATGCATGGCTGTGGGATCAGATATGTGGGGAACTGTTGGAACTTGGCGTCCCTGGACTGGATACGCTTGTTGCTTGTGGCGTGTGAAATGGAACAGTGCTAGCATCTAGCAAAATATCCACAGGAGAGACCCAAAGGGGGTCCCGAAAACCTTTTGGCGCGTCGCCGAGAGCCTTCTTTTCTGATGACTCGTAAGACCACGACGACGACAACGACAAGAAACACGCCGCCGCCGCTAGGAAAATGCGTGTCGAAAGTCGTCAATAACCCTCCCACTAGAAACCGTCAGCGGTCGCATTAGCTTTTCAACAGTGCGAAGTGCAGACTGTCCAGAACAATGGTTCGGAAACAGAAGCCCGGGTCTCACGGACGACACTATGGCCAATGGCCAATGATACTGTAGTTACCACAAGACTATAGTAGCACAGGCCCAGCCCATAGCATTAACCATATCGAGCTATCGAGCGTGTCGGATTGGGTGTGCTATGCCAAATCCTGTCCGCTTTGTCACCTTGTTGTCTGAGCCCCGAGCTCTTTCGGCAAGTCTGGCTTCAATGATCTGCTGTGCTATCTGCAAACAGCAGTCACCCCGTCCCCTAGTGCTCGTAATTCCTAAAGGTCTGAACTCGATTTCTGATACTAGTCTGGGGTGCTGAATGCTGCACCGGCCCCAATTCGTTCCCTATCAAGCAGGCCTTCCCGACGGGATAGGGAGGTGTCTCGAGTTCCAACTATACCATCGAGATGTTGCTGCCGTAGGTATGTAGGTACATACCTAGAAGCAGTCCAAAGTAGAAGTGGGCGGAAGTCATGAAAAGCGTGAGAGAGAGAGACTAACGCATGCAATGTCGACGCACGTTGTGTGATCTTGATTGTCATCCGTCTCCTACCCGCTGGCGTGCTGGCTGGCTGTCGCTATTTCGTTCTTCGTATGCTGCATGTGTCTGCATCCTGCAAAGGCCGCAATGCTCAGCGAGAGCCCGGCATCGAAAAGGAACCTGAGTGGGGATTACCTGCCCGAGTGGAATATTAAACTCTCACAGACAGGCGAGGGCTCCCTCCTCCGTCCTTCATCTGCAAGCCAAGCCACGAGAGGACTCGGGAAGGGTGGTGGTGGATTATTGGGCTGTAGGTGGATCTCGTCGAATGGGAACATCTTCATGTGTCAAAGATGGACCCGGCATGGCTAGGAGCTGTCACTCGGCGCCAAAAACCCCACTCGAGGTTCTCGATGTAGCATCGGTCGTGCAGCTATCACCTTTGTGACGCATGCTGCACCCTGGCCTTTTGTGCCCAGCAGTGAGCACACTTGGCGTCGTCACGTCATTTTCGTCAGTCGTCCATTGACAGCGCCGCCTGTCGGGGCATGCGTGTTTCGTGGTTTTCCGCGTATGCTTGACGGAGCCTGCGAGTGGTGCACCCACCGTGGTTGATAGGACGGATGCCCCCTATTGCTTTCAAACTTGCCTCGACGTACCGTCAATCGCGGTGGTGTTGACAGCTTCAGCCCACGGGAAGGGCACTGTTGGGGACCAAATCCCGAACAGGTGATTTGCCACCGTTTATGGCATAAACCTCGAAATGCTCAACGCGTCGTGAATGGATACAGGTGCTCAGCTGGGGACGAGGTCCCAAAACAACCAATCATCAGCGTGTGATATTCTTGGCCAAGATTGAGTTGGTGGATCAGCGGCCGCCATAGGGGAGAGAGAGATTATACCCTGGTCAAATCCTGAAGAAGGTTGCATCCCGCCCTGACACCGAGACCGGCGAAGTCGGGAGGTTCAACTGTTTATGGCCCGTGCCCCTACATCGGGGTTCCGATGCCGTTGCCGACCCGTTGAGCATCGACCTGCGCCGCCGACGAAAGAAGGTTTCCCGGCAGTTGTACATGTGTGCACCCACTGCAAGAACCTACAAGGCGTTTGTAGCAAAGAACAGCAGCTGCGTGGAAACGGAGTTGTACCTGCCTCTCGTCGTCCCCTGGCCTCGGTGTGTGATGGTTGCATACCCCAATGCTTCACCGTGGCCCTCTTAATCTCAGATCGTGCCACGAATCGATATCCAAACCGGGATTGGACTATGAGGGGAGCAGCTCCTGCAACCTCACCCCTACATTGCTTGTTCGCGATCCCCGAAAGCAGTGTTTCTCTTTGTCCTCTTTTCTCCTCATTTCGTCTTCGCGTTTGAGGTCCGCCATGCCAGATGTACAAGGCCTCTCCGACTCCACGAGTAACGATGCCCTGGCAATCTAAGGTTGGCTGCCCATGTAAATCATCATGGGCCTGTCACCACAAGTTTTTGCTTCATATGTGAAAAATATATTAGCCCAGCTACCATACTGAGCGCTTACTTTTCCTATCTTGGATCGATCCTGCGCGCGGTGTCTCTGCACACGTCGTCCAAAACGGCACGCAATATGTGATAACATTTCTCGGTTAATAACGCAGCTGCAAGTCTAGCGTGCAGAACGGGATGAGCTCATCGGCATGCCCGACTGAAAGCTCATCTGCGTCGTCAGTGCAACCGGCAACCAAGGCGGGTCCGTCGTCCGCCGATCCCTCCGAGACCCCTACTTCGCAATCCGGGTAATCACACGGAACGCCGAGTCCCCGGCATCGCAAGCCCTCGCCGCCCTAGGAGCGGAGATTGTCTAGGCCGATCTCGACAAGGTCAAGACTCTCGAGACTGCTTTCAAGGGGGTAAACGTCATGCTCAGCGTGACGCAGTACTGAGAGTCCTTCTTCCGGCCGGACTGCCGCGCCAAGGCCCAGGAGCTGGGCATCACCTGCCGCAAGTACGCCTACGACGTCGAGTACCAGCAGGGAAAAAAACATTGCGAATGCGGCTGTTACAACGGTGGACACACTGGACGAAAATGGTTTCTTGGTTTCAACGCTGAGCCGTGCGAGGAAGTCCAGTGGTGGGAAGCACACGGAGCAGTATCACTTTAATTCCAAGGCTGATGTGTTGCCGGACTATGTTGATGAAAAGTAGCCGGAGCTGGTAAAGAATATATCGGGTATTTGTACGGGGTACTTTATGACGAGTTATAATATTTTGCCGGAGTTGTACTTCGAGAAGGTTTGTACTCGCTCGCTTTAACCTTGGGGTTAGCGATAAGCTGATCATACTTATAGCTTCCTGGCGGCAGCTTGCAGATGAGGTTCACGGCCGATCCTGACTGGCCTGTGCCCCATCATGATGTCAACGGAGACACGGGAAGTTTCGCCTATGCCTTTCTGCCAAATGCCGCCTGGAAAGAATTACATGGCGTGCGGATCAAGCTGCAGCTGGACCGACTTCATCACCCTTTGGGGGAAGGCAAACGGCGTGCTAGTGGGCTACAAGCAAGTCACACTTGACGAGATGGTCGCAGATACGGCGGATAGAGGCTATAGCATTGAAGTTGCCCATATGTACTCCTACTCCTCTGATGCCGGTTGCGATGGGGGTATGGACCTCCGTACGGTGGAGGATCTTCAGAAGGCTGGTATTGAGTGCACTATGGCGAGCTTGGAGCAGTGGTTCGCCAGGCAACATTGGCCGGCCTTGTTGGCAAAGTGAGGCCAGCTAGTGCCTTTGGCCTAACTCTCGGGTCTAGTTAATAAGCCTAACAGACATTCCGATATCTTCACGAATCACGAATATCTTAGTGGTGCATATTGACATGCGAGAATAGGGATATATATTAGTGGTTCTTGAACTCGATTCAAAGCTAGGTATCATGGGCGGGCCCCCTTCGACTATCCAACATGCACCCTAGGGAAGTCAAACTTCGTCCACGATATATTACAATTATTTAATTAATATTATGGTGCTATAAAACGGACTAAAATAAGCCTCTTCTTATAATGAGCTGCCTTTAACATATTTGGTTCATAATATCCCTCATCCCCGTGAGCTGTTAAAATACCACGCGCTCTAAGAACTCACTCCTAAACAAGGGACATGGAATTTTAAAACAACACAGCTTAACGCTCAACTAACCCCCCCAGTCTAAACCTATGCGTAGTAAAAGACAGGATAATATCCTTTTCTTTATCTCCCATCTGATTTAAAAACAAAAAGGAATTACTCCAAGACCGGTACGTGCTTATATTTTAAAAATATAATTAAAGAAATATTAATTTTTTATTTAAAATATAATTAGTTTATGTACTGAGCTTAGGTTAGTTTAACTATTTTAACAGAACCGGTATTTTTATTATTAACCAATAAACGGTGCTTATATATAGCCTTAATTATGACTAGTTAAATCCGAGATCTTAATTTATTATAAAGGGTGGACCATTACGGTGGGGCACCCCGGGATGAACCCTTAGTGAGACCTCACCAAGCTCCAAGCAACTTCTACGGGAGCCGTTAATCAGCATAAAACTAAGACTTCTTTCTTCTTTCTTAAGAACATGTCTTCTTACAACTGCGCATAATATACTATTCATCCCTATTATTCTAAAGCCTATAGGTGATTTATTATCCATTAAATCTTGCCTACCCTACCATAAATAAATCATACTTATCCTTTATATTTATTCGTAAATTATTTATATATTTATTCGTAAATTATTTATATTTTTATAAGTAAAATATTAATAAACGCACAAGGTGGAAAAAACTTTGTATAATTTAAACAAAGTTTTTTATACTACTTAAGGCACCAAATATAAATAAGCCTAAAGAATACTTTTGTTATTAAGTAAAGTATACCGCTACCCGCCCCCGGTTCTAATCATTATTTCTACTTGTCCCTCCACCCTCGTTCTTTCCTACTCCCTCTTCTGCTCCTCGGTCTTGGTCTCCTTCTCAAAGAACGGGAGACTCCCCGCCGTCGTCGCCGCTGGCGCTTCCGTTACTTTCGCCGGAATCACCAGGGGAAGAAGCATCCTCCTCGCTCTCATTCGTCTGGGCGTCCTGGCCGACGCCGCCAGCGCCGGGGTCGCCGTTTTGCTCGCCGTCGGCGGCCAACTCCTTTGCCTCGCGGCGCTGGCGGTTCATGTGCAGCTCCGGAGCCGCGGGGTCGAAGCCCGTGTTGAACTTGTTGGGCTGCAGCCACCCATAACCGCCGTAGACGGCCCTTTCGCCCGAGGGGCCAACTCGGAGCGCGGCGGGGCCAGCGCCCAGAGCAGGGTCGATGCCGGAGAGTCGGACTCCCACCGAGGACTCCATGTTGGCCGGGAGCTGGTCGAAGGGGATGCCCCGGATTCTTTGGGGCTTGGGGCCTGGGGCGGCGGCGGCGGCGGCGGCGGGAGCGGGGCCGGGAGGGAGGATCTCGTTGACCTATTGGGTGGGAGATAATTGCGTTAGTGACGTGTGATTGCTTTGTTTGTTCACAAGGTTGGGCTTTATCACGGAAGATGAGGATTAGTGGCTAGATACTTACCGTCTCAAAATTACCACGGCACCAGTCACAAGTGTCCTCGGACACTTCCTCGCTGACAATCCAGAGCATAAGTGGGCAGATACGGCCTGGAAGGTTGGACGTAATACATCCGGACTCGGGGTTGCCCTTGCCGAATGGTTTCTGCCACTGGGTGTGGTCGCATGCGTAACGGACTCTGGTGGCGTGGCACATCTTGGTGGAAATAGAAGCGACGAAGTTTGACTGGTTCTTGGAATCGAATGATTTGGTCTGAATTCTTAGCGAGAAGGATAGTAAGGTGATATTGACTTTATTAGGTAGCTCCTCCAGAGGATGTGAGATAAGATTGACTGTCTGGTGTTGAGGGCGAGTAAAGACGTCCGAAGAAGAAGACGGAAGTGCGAAAAATCTTGGATGGGCTTGCTAGACAACACTGGGGTCTGAGGTTGGAGAGAGCGAGATGCTCGGCTTCTTGGTGTTCTGGATGTTGCTATCTGTGCGAGGGCGCAGGATCTTGTTGCCTCTACCGTGAGAAATGAAGGATCACAGAAGCAAGGTCCTGATGGCAACAGGTTGCTTGTTTTGTATCAAGTAGGGCAAAGAAGTATGGTAAAATTAACTCCGTTCGTAATATTTGCTGGCTCCCGAGAAGGTGTGTGAGAAGTGGTTACTGTTTGGGAGATGGTAAGAAATTAAAGAAATCTCTAGGCGAGGGGTACTTTATTTTTGAAAAAGCTGGGGAGCCAGTAGTTAGAAAGGGAAGGCACCGCACAAATGAGAGTGACCTTACATCGTGTACCGCGGGAAGGTAGCGAGAGGTAAAGCACATGGAGGCATCGTGAGCGCGGGCGACTAGCCAAATCAACGGTCCCGAACGGAGGTCCCAGGACAGTAAACTAGTCATATTTTTATATTACGACAAAATAAACTGTCACGTAATCTCAAGTAGTTTACTTTCTGGACAATTCTTCTTAGGAATCTATATCATACCAACTCAGAGCTAGCTTCATATCGTGGGCGGGACGGTTGACGTTGTGCACTATATACCTACTACGTACTGCTATTGGCCTGTATAGATGATATCGGAAGTAACTAGGTTCATTCTCGCCTCTCAATGTCTACTTGAACAACAACTTTGCTCCTTTGAACAGTAACGCTTGGTGTATATTTGCATCTAATATGTTTTCCACTTGCCTCTTTTAGCGGAGACCTATTATCAGCATCGGTAGGGGGTTATTCTTAGACTCCTGCTGGGAGGCACGCGAGTTCGTTTGAATGCTTCTTCTTTATGGAAAGACTATGCCCTAATAGTAATTATTTCAAGGCACGTGGCACAATAACAAGAGCTTGTAGGCTCTCTTCGAGTATAGATCAGTCACGTTTCCGATTAGTATGCCAATCCACGTGATTGCGGGCCGTGCCTGGCACTGGAAGCCGAGGCTGGCGCACTGGGTGCTGGCTTGCCCTGTAGTTGCCACCAGCAGATGCCTGTACGGGGGTGCTGCAGCCTGCACGCAGCAAAAAAAAGGTTGCTGTGTCTGGATGCACACACAATCCTGGAGGACTTCGATATGGCTTCAAGGAAATCCTTCCCTTTCTCATTTTGCTCGTGCATTCCAAAATTCTGGCATCATTCATCTAGCAGGATGCAACAGGGGGATCTCTGACCCAAAAATGGATGCTGTGTCAGAATTCGCCCCATCTGGATGGTCCTCCTTGCCCCGCATTCGAAACTCGTCTCCAGCGTCTCAAGTTGGGTCTCCGTTGGGACTCTGCCCACCAGTAGGGTCGAGTTGACGCGATGGACGGATCGTCGGATTGCCTGCAGCACCTCATCCAGATCCTTCAAGGGCAATTCCCGGAGGATGAAGCTTGAAGATCACCGCCCAGGCGACCTGCCAACGATTTCAACACCAGCCATCATTCTACCCAGCAACAGTACCGACAGACCTCGATCAATTGCCTGACTATTTGCAGGTTGAAGTCGTACAGTAGTTGTGGAAGGACTGCTCCTCTGTCAGCGGGGGTTTGGTGTTCTAGGACGCGCCCTGTACTCTCCTCGGACGACCCACTTCCAGCCCCCCCCCCTCCCCCCCCACCTCTGGCAGACAGTGCTAAGAGATCAGCTGAAACACCAACTCCAGGATTCCTCACGTCTCTCCAGCCGACGGCACTTGTGGCACACCCAAGCCCGTCCTCAACGACGTCGAAACATAGCACCATTCCCGAGTCCAAACAGGAGGCAATGGGGTCAACAAGGGCAACCTCCTTGAGGCTAGGGAACCTGCTCGTTGTTAGACAAGTTCAGATGCTTCTCAGCAGCTTTAGCCGCATCGTCTCGAGTGCCTCATAAGATAGGACTGGCCCGTCCTCGACAACGTTGTGATGGATGCCTTTCCCTTCCTTTCCCTCTTTAGCTTCGGGAAGCTAGGTTTCTACTTTCTTCAATACTTTATTTATTATTCTGGCTATCGAGTGGCCCATCTATTCTTCTTTTTCTTTGGGATTTCTTGGCTCCCTTTTCATCCACCTCGGGCTTCCTTCTGAACACCAGTAACCTCATCAGATACACTTCCTCCTACACCAGAGGCCAAGAATTCTCACAACGAGAACCATATAATAACGATGGAGGCCAAGCATGAGTATGAGACTGTCCCCGTCCGGGGAGGCGAAGACAGCGTCGACCACGCTTCGTCCCGATCAAGCACCGAGGTGGAGTCGTTGATGGGAGCAAAGACGCAATGGCAGCTGGAGGACATGAATGGCACAAGGAGACAGCCCAAGAGGACTAGGTGGATGTCATGTCTTAACACATGCCGGTGGGCTTTCAATTCAGTAATGCTCGTGCTCATATTTCTCATCCTGGTGCGAAACCAGCTGGAAGAGCCGCTGGTCAACGAGCACCAGTTTGGAGGGGATTTCACGGGCGTCGGTCCAAGATGTAGGACCCCTTTGCCCCACAACACTTCCTGCAAACGCCCCCGTCTGGATGACAATACTAACTCGATCCAGTCTCGGAACAAATCGTCAAGTTCGAAATGGACCCCTCATATGCGCCGACAAACACGTCCGAGTTCTTCACGGATGAGATTCTTGACAAGTGGAACAAGCTCATGCCTCGTACGTGCTTTTACATCATTTCCTTAATCTCTTATGGGTGACTGACGTCTGTCTTGCAGTCGGCATGGGTTTCGTCTGGGTCAACGACACCCACAAGTACCACGACCTTCCCCACCCCATCGAGTGGCCAGAGAAGACCGTATTCACCACATCCGTAACCCACCAGCTGCATTGTCTGTTTGCCGTCGTGCAGACCTATTCGGGTCTCACTTCGGGCCACGAGATTCCCGATGACCACCATTGGCACATGATCCACTGCTTCGACTACATGCGCCAAGCCATCATGTGCAATGCAGATCTAGCTCTTGAAGGCCATGCCACTACCTTCCCAGATGATAACACGGGAAGCGACGGCTGGGACTCGAAGCATGTGTGCAAGGACTATGACGAGGTAAAGGCGTATTTGGAAAGTGTGAGGGCATATGATGACCAGCAGATTTATTAAAGTTGGCACCGTTTACCGGGGAGGTGCATTTCTGGTTATATTTTGGGGAATGGTTAAACTAGACATAGGCACTGGACCGGGAAAGCGGAGGGTCAGGATGATGAGAAACATTTCTGGGGGGGGGGTTATAGTGGATGCATTATTAGATTGGTCTGTTAAGGGATAACGGTGGCACGGAGACTCTGGGGTATACTGGACCAGGGAGAGAATGTGGGCAAAACAGGTGTTATCCAGAGAAAAAGGCCTCCTGTATAGCCCGGTAGCTTTTACTTAAATACTTGCAGACTATGATCGTGGTTTGGATAGTGTGTGGATGATCAAATCATATTTCATAGCTTGAAATTCAAACTCGGCTCTATCAAGAGTTTACACAAGTTTTTTACATCACAACCGACGTATCCAAACACCCGGCTTATAGTACGCAGAGGACACCAACTACAGTTTGCATAGTTTTTCTCTCATTATAAGCCGCGTTGTGGAGGCAATCAAATTTCCATCTCCCAACCTGAGGCTCAGGAAGCACCTCCCTAATATTTATTATATTGTCCAGTTGACCAGCCTACCCGCATCCCGGCCCCCAAGTGCTCACATTGGATTCCGACATCCGTTGCTCCCTCTATTATCCAATAATCAGCTAACCACACACCCCGTAACTTCCTTGACCCTCCTCTTCCTCTCCTTTCTCCTCAAATAGCCCAGCCACTCGTCCCCAGTCTTGAACGTTCTTCCCCATCCATCATCCCTAGCACTCCCCCGTGCGTCGCCGTTCCGATCCAGCCCCCCGTTTCTGCATCCGTCTTCCCCGATATTTTCTTCCATAGCAACTCCCTTGCCTTTGTTCCTGCCCTTGCCCACAGCCTTTATAATCCCCATAAATCTGCATCCGAGCTTACCTCTGCCTCCCTCCGGGTTCCCGCCGGCGCCGCCTCTGCTGAACCTTCCGCCAAGCATCTCCCAGCTCTCCCCGGGGTCCAGATCATCCCGCGCGTGGTTCGTGCACTGCGCGCCCTCCAGGCTGCCGCCGCGATTTCGAGGCCCGCGAACGTTGGGACGTCGGGGATACCTCTCCAGTTTGGTCCCCGAGAGGGAGTCTTCGGGGTATATGCAGATATCCGAGGGATCTCCTTCTTCTTCTTCTTCTTCTTCTCCTTCTTCTTCTTGTTGCTCTCCTTGGCCGCCGGGGCTGTTCGTGGCGGCATGTGTGCGAAAAACCCGCCCCGCTTTCGAGGGTGGGGGGGGGGGGGGGGGGGGGGGGGGGGGGGGGGGGGGGGGGGGGGGGGGGGGGGGGGGGGGGGGGGGG
>JAKWBI020001040.1:0-12173 GCA_022664585.2 Zalerion maritima | reverse complement strand
ACTAACCCCCATGGGTTTTTTTTTTGTACGTCTTCCTTCCCCGAACCAAAATTTCTACGGCCAAGGCTCCCCCTTTTCCCCCCCCCCCCCCCCCCCAGTTGCCGTTGTTTGCTGACCAGCTATCCAGAAAATCCGAACCATCGAACTCGATGGAAAGACTGTGAAGCTCCAGATTGTGAGATAGCCCTTCCCTTTTGCGATATCCTTCCTTGCCGACTCGATACCGGCGCTATGGCAACCGCGTCCTACATGCTCGAATTGACCATTGTATGTCAACGATGTTAACTAGTTGGAATAGTGGGATACTGCCGGCCAAGAGAGGTTCCGCACCATCACCAGCTCCTACTACCGTGGTGCCCATGGCATCTGCATCGTCTACGACGTGACAGATATGGACTCGTACAACAACGTGAAGCAGTGGCTGCTCGAGATTGACCGATACGCCACCGAAGGAGTGAATAAGCTCCTCGTAGGAAATAAGAGCGATATGGCCGACAAGAGGGTAGTTGACCATGACACAGCAAAGGTATGGTACCTACCGCCAACTCATCCCTAGCGCCGCCACAATCGCAATGTTCAACCAATTCATCTTTTTATGGTATTTTCCACTAACACTGTGTCCTGCAGGAATTCGCTCAAGATCTGGGCATCACGTTTATCGAGACTTCGGCCAAGAACGCAAGCAACGTCGAGCAAGCTTTCCTGACCATGGCCCGTGAGATCAAGAACCGTATGGGGAGCACATCTGCCAACAACAGCAAGCCGAACGTACAAGTCACACCAGGCACAGGCATTGGCGCTTCGTCCCAGGGAGGATGCTGCTAGAGAGGCTGAGTTCGAGACGGATGCTGGGCGTATGCTTGGGGGGGAGGATGACCTTATCGAAGGGGTCAATGGCGCATGGGTGACGGGGACTTGTAAACGAAGAGGGTTTTCCCCTGCTTGGACTCCCAACTGACCCCTCCTTGCTTTTGTGCAACTCCGTTTCTGAAGCGAGGGTGTCACCTGATGGCCCCCCGGTGCATTATTATCTTTTGTTGCATTTTTGGAACGCTTTTCACTCGACGGAACGGCTACTAGACAGGAAGCGGGTTTGGCCTGCCCTAATTTTTCGTGTCGTTGGTCTAGATCACTTGTAATCGACCGACTTCGGGATATACAGCCCCCGAGGAAGAGCAGAGGGAAATAAGCAGTGGGGTGCACCATGGACCAGTGACCCCAGAAGAGGGAAACAATCCATTGGATTATTCCGGATTGGGGGGTATTTCTTGACGGCGACAAGCGGGGTTCTCGCGAGGTTTCTCTGGTTTCTTTTTTTCCATCACTGTTTTGCGGGCCACACTATTTGTTATTTTCCCATTGATATTGCTCGTCCTGGGGTACCTTGAACAGAAATTATTTCTCTCCGACGCGAATGTCTCCATTTTTTGGCTTTGTTTTGCACCGCGATAGGAGTGAAATGAAGGGAGGGATCCAGGGCTGTAGAGGAAGCAGGAGGTCTAGGGTGGCAAATACGCATCCATGATACAGCGTTATGAATATCATTATTTATCTGTCCATATATAAAATGGTACCGACTACACCGAGCGCTTTACTGCTCCACCACTTCGCCGAGCCGGGGCACACCAATCCTCAAATACTATTTTAACTACTGTATGCACGTACGGACGTATGCTGCGATTTCCTGGAATCTCTTTTTGGTCCGTCCATCCACGACTTTTTTTTTTGTTTAATTGTTATCATGATGCTCCTCTCGTATGCTGGGGTATCTATCTACATGCACGTTGTCCGTCATTACCACAGCCAAAGCTACGAACCGTCCAGGCCGTGGATCTCTCTCGTTCATCTCCACCGTCAAAGTATCCCAAGCATGCGTGTGTAGGAAGGGAGACGGAACGAAAAAAAAAAAAAAAAAAAAAAAAAAAGTAAAAGCCAAGGACTTGGGGAAAAAAAAAAAACCATTCCCCTCCCAAAAGGTGTTGGTTCATCGTGTATGTACATAAAGTTGATATAGCATGGTGTCATTTCTCATCCGTGTCTACTTCCCAAGACAGACTGCAGCAACTTCTCAAACTACCGGTGGGCAGGTCCTTAAGAATGCAGGTACCTACGTACGTGGGTGTGCAGGTTTACAGCCAAAACCCGAAGACCATCATAACGGCACCCAGAAGGATGCCGGTGCGCGTTACTTCCTTGCTCACGTTCCCGACATTCTCGTCGTCGTCGTCGGCCGTGCCCGTAGCCTGGGCGCTTCCGTCGTCGGACGCGCTGGTGCTCGTCTCGAAGGTGCCGGTGAAGGTCTCGCCGATAGACGGCAGCCTGACGTTTCCGTCCACGAGCCAGCCGTCCGTCGGGGAAGGGCAATCCCTAGTGCTCACGTCGGGGGTGTACTCGCTCTCCACCACGCCCGTCGGGCTGAGGGTCTCCCACTGGCTCTGAAGGTTGTAAAAATCAGGAGAAACAGGCGTCGGGGTTCCGGACCTCGTAAACCCGTCTTCCACGTTGCTGGCAGCGACCGTCTGGTCGACCTCCGGGCCGTAAGAGATGAGCCCGTAGTCGTTTCGCTCCTGGATCCACTCGTACACCATGCTTCCCGACCAGGTGTCCACCATCTCGTCGCCGAAAATCGCGGCCTGGTCTTCGAACAGACGGGGGCCGGGGACGTTGCAGCCCGTCTCGGAGAAGAAAATCGGGACCGGAAACTGCTCTGCTTGCTCTTGCAAGTCTGAATAATCGCTGTTCGTGAAATCGGAGGGATCGCACCACGAATAACTGTTAAGGGCGAAGAAATCGATGGTTTCCGACTTGTTGCCGCCGCAGGTCAGGTAGTCCTGGAGCATGGGGCGAAGCTCCCTGATGTCTGCGGCAGAATAACCGATGGGGATTTCGCGGTATCCCTTGTTGTCACGATACGCCTTCAAGTCGCGGGCAGCCGCTTTCACGAAGGGGGCCGCTTCGGATTGGTTCTTGGTGAGGATTACTTCGTTGCCGACGAAGAAGCCGAGGACGTTGGAGTAAGAGTGGAATGTGTCCATCACGGCGCCAAAGGCGTCCACTTGTGTTTGGTTCCACCAGGGGTCGTCCTGGGAGGGGAAGTGTTAGTTGGGGGTCAGAGATTGTGGTACGGGATGTTGGCTTTCGGTGGGGCGTTCGTGGAATATCTATCATTGTGGGTGAAAGCGACATGTGGTGTTTGCGGCATGTGAGAGCTGGCAAGTTGGCAAGTTGGTATGATGGGGGAATGTGAGAATAGGGAATATTGGACAACGCGTATGTGCTGGCGTGTCAAGACATCAGTCATCCCATGAATGTTCTGCGCCGTGACAGTGATGAGATGTTGGCTACGCAGTGAAAACAGTACGGATGCCAACAGCCCTCATATGCGCTTCATCTTCCTGTATGCCGTGACGTATATATATATATATATATGTGTGTGTGTGTGTGTGTGTTTGTATGTGTCATTTGTGCGTGTGCATGGTATGGCAAGACATGCATCGGGAAGTAGGGGATAAGATGCCATGTCATCAGCAGTCGCGGGACATGCACACAAAGTTCAACCAACGGCAACAAGGCCAACTATGAAAAGGACGAGTCCCGACGACCAACAACATGAGAAGCCCATGAAAGAACTTGATGGGTACTCACCGGAAGAATCTGGGTATTGAAAGTGTCGAGATCAATCAAGGTGTAGATACCAGCGTCGTCAAATGCGGTCATGCAGCCGTCGTGATCGGCATCCGGGTCGACGTGGTAGATGCGGATGACGTTGGCGCCGAGCTCCTCCATGAGGGACGCGTCGCGCTTGCACTGGTTCGTGTCGACGAGGGGGTCATCTTGAGTGGCGATGTTAGTATCGTGATGTTTTCATTTCGTGGGTTCAACGGGAGTAAGAAATGAAAAGAAATTCTGAGGCTTGAAATAGTATGTAATCCAGTCCAGGAAGCGCAACTCCATTCAGCCTCAATCCAGCCGTGCGGATCGCGGCTTTTTTTTTTTTTTTTTTTTTTTTTTTTGCCTACGCCCACTGCTAACGGCAAACCAAACCAATCCACATTTTGACTTTTGAGCTTCCTAGCGTAGGAATTTTCTAGGGAATTTGGGGAATATGGGGGAGGCAGTGCTCGTATAATAAGCTTCAACGAAACAAGGCACCGTTCTAAAACACATGTAGGACCGGAGTCTTTCATTGAGCTTCCAATGTGTTTTCAAAAACTCCATGCATCATATCCGTTTTTGCCGCGTGGGCCTCAAAGCAGGCTGCACGTATATCTCGAGTTTTGAGACTTACCAGGAGTCAATTGATAGGCAATTCCCTTCATGAAGAACTGCTCTCCATTGCTGGAGAAAAACTTGTTTCCCACGGCGTGGATCTCGGGCAGTGCGGCCTTCACGGTGGTGGCAGCGCCGTAGAGCGCCACTAGGGCGAGAGTCGAGGAACGCATGATGGTTGGCTCGAATTGGCGTCGCCGTGTGGTGGTTTGGTGGAGGACCTTTCTGGAATTAATAATTACTGTTGTTGTAGGCGTTGCGCTTCCCAAAGTCCGTTCTGCCGCTCGCACTTGCTTCTATCGATCCTCTACCGCTTCTGCAAGGAACCCAAAACAAATAACGAGTGAAGAGGTTCAAGCGAGTGAAATATAGGGTTGAACGAATGTTGAGGATCGAGGAGGGAGGAATTTGTTTGCGGCCGTCTGAAGAAGAAATTGGCAGCTCTAGTACCACAAGCCTGTAGGTTGGTTGACGTAGACCAGGACGGGTTTTGGTGTCAGGACAGCGTTGATTGACTGGGTGTTTTGACCACACTCCACTGTTCGTCTGGGGGGGAAACCAACAGGTAAGGTGGATACGCCAGATAGTGTTTGATAGTGCCCGGTGTTTGAAGTACAGGAGAAGGGTGGACCCTGTTCGACAAAACTTGGAATTCGGGACTTTCAACTCGCAGC
Source organism: Zalerion maritima (assembly GCA_022664585.2). Lineage (NCBI taxonomy): Eukaryota > Fungi > Ascomycota > Sordariomycetes > Lulworthiales > Lulworthiaceae > Zalerion > Zalerion maritima. The sequence goes on along the minus strand of JAKWBI020001040.1, from coordinate 7,230 downwards.
TATTTTTCCTGATCCTTTTCCTAAATGTACCTGCTCGAAAACGAATGAGGCCAAAACGATAGCGTGGCCAATTGTGGAAAGGGTAGGAGGAAGGAAGACTACGGGAGGCAGCAATTGAAGCAAGCGAGCATGGTGCACGATGAGCCTTTTTAAGAAGCAACAGAGGCAAATCTCGATGTTGGTATCCCGGTACAACAAGGGAGCAAGCACTATGTACACACTTACAATGCCATGAGAGGATCCCGGTTAATTACCCAGCTCTCCCATGATACATAACTAAGAATGCCTGTCCGGACGCCAAGTCAGCTTGAAGGTCTTGGAAGTTGGACAACGAACGCAACCACAATTGATGGTTGCAAGTTGTAACAGTGCCCGATGCGCAGCGAACACGAACAGCAGCACCACGATCCATTCTTCTCCAGTCCATCAAAGTGACTGGACTGGCAAGTGGGAACGGGTTTGCAATCATGAACAAGTCAAACAGATGCACAGTAGCGCCCCAGTGTCGTAGCTTTCTTTCTTTCTTTCTTTCTTTCTTTCTTTCTTTTTTTGTCGATAAGTTGCCGAGCAAGCACAGTAGTGGCGTCCCGTCCACACACAGCCTGCAACAGCGACCGACCGACGGCTCGACAAGCTCGAGTCAGTAGGCCAATCCTTTAAAGTTCTTTTTTTTTCTTTTCTCTGCGGCCTTTACCCAATTGCCCAACGTTCGGAAGAAAAAACCGAGCCGGCAAACGGAAGGAGGCCAAGCCTTGGCGTCGCGGTAGGGAAAACGGGTTCCAGCAGAAAAGTAGGGTTCTTGCCTTGCACCACAAAACACACAAGCCTAGTGGCAGATGTCATTTATCGCCGTTGCCCTGTAGTCGTGACATTGGTCAATTAAAAAAGGGAAATGCTCGACGTCACCGCATCATCACTTCTTTCATGAGCTCGCGGTCTTCCGCATCCCTCGAATTGATGGAGGCGATTTCTCTTCCGACATTGGTCGCCGTTACCGTGTTATTTTGTTTCAATGTTTCAACTTCTGCCAACGGTGCCTACGACGCGGGCGAGATAGTGTAGGGAGATTGGAGGATTGTTTGGGGGTTTTCTTAGCTCAACGTCAATGACGTATTAATATCACCATGAATCCACAGGCATATTAGTGGCCGCAGTCCGTGCTGACGGTGCGGCGCTGGCTTGGCGTTTGGCTCGTGCCTCCGGTGCGGGTCCAGCTGAAGTATAGGGTCCGGAGTCCGGGTACTGAGAGATGCGCCCGGCCGGCACTAGTCTACACGTCTGTCCAGAAGCATAATCTCGCTCCGTTGACAGTACTCTTTCCTAGGCTATATTCACCAGCGTCACCCTGCGGCGTCCGGCCCAGAGATTTTCATTAGCCAGTCGAAATTCATTTTTTTTTCTATCGCCTTGGCAAAGAAAAGGTCCCTCAAGCTTCCCCAGCACCCCCCATTCCTGTTAAAAGAGACGTAGGGTAGGGACATCATTAAAGCCTCCTTATCGGGCCAGCAGGAATCATATTCAAAACTGGTTTTAGGGACTGGGTTAATAGTTTGAACAGCGTTCATCATGCGGATATTCTCGAGGCGACTGGTTTAACAAATTCGTCCCATGTTTTGTATCGCGTTATTGGATAGACCTTGGTGGGAGAAAGAAAGCGTTGACGGTTAACGAAGGGATCCTAAACAGCAAGAGGCGGTATTAAGTTGGATTTATACGATTTATATGCTCCAGAGTATTAAGAAAGTTAATGGCATTGAGCTCAGTACCACATGCATGTATAAAATATTTGTTCATTTGAATATGCCCATGCAGCATTGCGCAAGCATAGGGGAGAGAATGGGTGGAAGCTGTAGAGGAAGTAATGGGAATGCTAGACTCAAGTTGCAGTTGAAGCGATAACCACTCGTGTAGCGGTACTAATATAGTACTCAGTAGTGCTAATGCTCGGCATGGGTATCTCGGAATGGAGCCATTACCCATGGGGAAGCCAAATTAAGCGGTAGTTAATTGCATTCGATCTTATCTTAGGGGAGGTTGTGCGTAGTATATATGAAATAACGTTTTCGAGTCGAAAGAATTTAATAAAACTGTAGTTGTCGAGCGCATGAAACCCGCTATCAAAGGAAAGATACACGGTATCAAGGTTTCATAGACAAGAGATAAAAGTATATTACAAAACCTCCTCTACCCCTAGGGGCAGGCTGCTACCTCCACACATAAGAGGCAACGCCAAACTCTTCCTGACTTTAGACTGCCTATTATCATCTACTAATGATAAACCATACAAATGTTCTGTTTCCGAATATACCTACCTACGGAACTAGGAGAAAGAACACGGCCACACTTTGTGCTATGTAGTATGTAATTGCCATGAACAACGTTTTTGGAAGACTAGGTAGGTATGTGGTGCGAAGCTACGTGAATTTATTTGAGCGGCAAGTAAAAAAAACATGGATAATAAACGTAGATTAACACCTAAAGTCTGCCGAGCGGTTGTCGTTTATTGATACACCATTACTCTTAATGACTGCGTATTCAACGTGAAAAGTGTGACTGCTTAGATATTCAAATAGACTTGCGTTTGAATTACCGTGTTAGCACGTCAAGCAGAAGATTTACGTACTGAATACCTCTTCTACGATCGATGGGTGAGGTGGGTATGTCTTGTTCAGATGCAGGAGTACAGCTGCGGGGTTTTAGCTATGGTCTTGGACTCATGTCCATGATATGTTTCAGTGGACACCCATCCAGTGCAGGCGAAGACAACTGTTCTTGTCTAAGTTTCAATGGTCTTTCATACCGATTAGGGACCCCCCATACTTATCCATCTAGCGTACATAGACCACCTTCGCTTACCCGTATCACCGAGTCATTTTTATTGAAAAGGTGCTAGAAGTTATCTGGTAGCTCTCAATACTACAAGTCTAATCGATTCGCCTTGCATTGGCGACACCTGTCTGGAGTAATATCTTTAATCGTCGACCCCTGGGGGCGCAGGGAGCTCTTCCTGCCGTTATTTAAGGGTAGCCCGTTAAAATGAACTAGCCAAAGTAGGCTTGTACAAAAATCCGTGGGGCCCCATATAACCGTGCGCAAAAAAACATATAGGATTATATGGGGTTTTTTAAAATAATCCGTATAATCCTATGGAACCTGTCAGATACGCCACTGCGTGTTCGATACGCCACTACTGCGTATCGACTGCGCCATTGCGTATCTACGGCGCCAATGCGTACTAAATACGCTATCGCGTATCTAGTACGTCATGGCGTAAGATACGTTATCGCGTATCTTGTACGTAACAGGTATATTTATGTATATGATTCATAGATGTGTACGGCGTAATAGGGGTAATGATAACGCTATAAATAGCTTCCCCATACGCCCTTCCAGTACATAATAACAACACTCTTATAATTACTAATTAACCTTATTATGCCACCTTTATAAGTGACCTAGTTTAACCTCTTATATTTAACAATTAAGAGTCTAATTAACTCCGCCGAGTTATAATATACCTTCCTTAAAATCGATCACATAACTCCGCTAAGTTATCCCTTTATCGCTAATATAAGCGATATTATTTTAAACACTCCCCTTAAATGGGAGACCTGGGATAAGCAGTTCCGTACCAGGGTTATTAATTCCGCCTTATAATTTAATATTAACCCTTCCATGCAGGGCAAACCACTTCTCAATAGCCCCCGTATGCCTAATTATAATGATTTCCTATAGGGGAATTTATAAAGGTTTACCCAAACCATTATGGGAAACTTAATGGTATCCATTAAAATATTAGCTGGCCTTTTTAATTCGCAGAGTAACGCGCCTATATATATTTTAATAAGCGATTATATTAAACCAGCTTTTAATTTCTTTAAACTTAGCCTGGAATACCAAAAGGCGTATTAATTCCTTACCACGAATTATAATTATAAGCGTATATATTATAAGGAATAAAAAAAGCTTATTTAAAAGCTTTGCGTATGGATTATAAAGACCATAATAATACCTTACCAAAATACCTATTATAATTTAAACGAGTCCCTACGAATTTGGTATTTTAACCTTTGCGAGTACGTTAAGCTTAACGAAATACGTATGGAAAATATAACGGAAAATTTATATTCCTAAACCATCGCACCATTAAGGTATTAACCACGAGATTTCCATATATGGCTTTAAAATTGGACCGATATTATAGTAAAATTTATTAAACGGTAATATTTAATTGCCACACGACCTTAAATATGGTTACGCGGTTTTATGGTCGTTATACGCCAAATTAAACCCTTATGGGTTATATTTTACGAGCCGTTTTATTAATCCAGGGTTTTCGATGGTACCCTTAAATACCTAATCGTAATAAACGATTTTAAAGATTAATTGTTAAAAAAAGAGGCGGATAATAGGGGCCGCGTAAGGAAAGGGGCCTTTTATTTATAAGAAGGCCATAAGGGAGATAAAAAACGCGGACGAGACCCTTAGGGTAATATCGACGAGTTCCCCAGTAAAAAACGAGCAAAATCGAAGTTAAGATTAAAATAAAGCGACCGAGCGCCTGGCAGAAAATTATAATATCCCTGCCAGCGTTATTTTTATAAACCCGAAAGGTGTTTATACCTTTACCCCGAGCGCCGTTTTTAAGGATGGAAGGGCTTACCAAAATTCTATATTAATATTCGAAACCATTAATCCAAATATAAGGAATAATTAACCACCCCTTTCCCTATTAAACGTGTTAAGGAATTAGACGAAAATTAATTAATATACTAAATGGCGGCTTATATGGTAGGGGATAAAACGTAAAACGCCGAGGAATATTCTTTTCGAAATTTAGCCATTTTAAACTTAAGGGCTAATTTCGATATTTTTATTAATAAATTACGCTTTTATAATTATTACCGCTCCACCTATGGTAATTACCTTTGGGCAGGGGATTTTAAGGTTTTTATTCGGGAATACGGAACCGTATTTATTAGGGTATAAACCCCTGGCTTTACCCGATATATTGGCCGGATATTAATATTATTAAAAGCTGCGTATTACCCCGGTTTTATATATAATATTATATTCCTTCGTAATTTATATATACGAGATTATTGGTGGGATTAAAGCCCTGGTAACGATTACCTTAGGCGTTTTAATGGAACACTTATAATATAATTCCTCGATTAATATAACCAGTTTATTTTGGAATACGTACCCCTTTTTTATATACGCTCGGGCCTTATATAGGGTACCTTCCCTATATATTATAAGGTTTTAAAAAAGAGATAAAACTTATATATATCATACGCCTTGCGGAGATTATATACCCAAAAGGCATTTAAATAACACCTTCGTTTAAATTACCCAGGTCCCGAGCCATTTTAAAAATTAATTAATTATTTAATTGGTATTAAAATTAAAGGGCCTACTATAACGGAATACTAATAATGCGCCATTAATAAAGCTAAACGATAAATTTAACGACCCTAATAAGTATTAATTAAAAGGGCGGGCAAGCGTATAGCGCTGGATTTTTATAATTATATAAAGGGTTATAATAATAGTATAAGTTTATTTTTTTTAATTAATAAATATACGGGAATATCCTGGGATTATTATCTTAAAAACCGCAGAAACGATACCTTAATATAGGCTTTAGAGAATTTCTTTAAAATATAGGCAATTTAGTATTAATTCCTTATTAAGATTATTAAGTTAAATAATAAGATCGTTATTTAATATTCCAGGGTTAAAAAGATGGTCGAAAAAGAAGGACGCCGTATTAAGGCTTTTACGCCATATATTTAGGCGTAAAACGGGCTGGCAGAAAGAATAGGTGGATTGGTAAAGCAAAAAGCTTAAACTATAAAAGGAAGTTTTTCTAAAGAATTTTGGCCCGAGATTATTAAATTAACCGTTTACCTTTTTAACCGTATCCCTACGTATAACCGCGGATGGCAAAGTTTATTTAAAAGGTTCCATGGTAATAAGCCTTTAAATATATATTTTAAGGTTTACGGATATATTGCCTATACCATAACGATTATAACTTTTAAAAAGGAAGCCCGTTATTATAAATTAAATCCAAAAGCTTAAATCGGGTACCTTATGGAGTACTTTTTAATTAATTAATATTATATCTGGATTCTTTTCCTTTATCGAGTTATTATTACCCAAAATATTACCTTTAATAAATCCATAATGTATAATAAAAAGGCCTAAATACTGGAAAATAATCTCCGAATCCTAAATATAAACAATATTTCCTAATTGGTTAATCGTATTATAATTAAATACCAAAAAACGGGAATTTAATCCTTTTTTTATAACGGCTTAAAAAAAACCGATTGGTTTAATAACCCCGCCATAAAAAAATTATAAGGGGATTATAAGGATATTATTGGGGAAATATAAAGTGCTAAGTTAATAACCGCAATAAATAACTTAAATAAATATATAAAATCGCGTTTCGAATTATTTTTTATACCTCCCCAAATACCTTTAAACTTAATACTTACCGCCTTTTTTATAATTATTAAAAAAAATAACGAAGAATAATACGGTAAAAAACTTTAGCCCTAGGAATATACGTTTCTGGCGGGTATAAGCGCATACCCAGCTATTTTAATTAGCGGCTAAACCATAATACTAAGAAACCGCTATTAAGCGATTAAATAAAAAGCTTTTATATTACCACCTAAAACCCAAATTCTTAAATAAACGGATATTTACAAAAAGGTTAAATTCGAATTACCAATCCATAAAAGCATATTAAAACCTCCTTTACGGTTTTTCCGCAATTACTTTAAATATAATATAATAAAAAAGTTTAAATAAGTAAAAAAACTTTACCTTAAAAGCCACGGTATGGCGTACATTTAGGACCAGATTTTAATTATAAATATCCCATATTATACGTAAATATTAAACTATATATGGGTATATACTTATAAATTTACTCCCAATGGATATTTAATTAAATACAAGGTATATTTTATTATTAAAGGAGATTAAAAAGCGAAGCATTATTTTAAAGAAATATATACCGCTATATTAATTATACGAAGTTTCCGTATAATTACCACCATGGCCGTATATTATAATTTAAATATAATCCAGTATAATATAATTAACGCATTCGCTTAAGCCACGCTAAGCGAATTAATTTATTGGGAATACGTAGTGAGCGTAAGCGAGCGAAGTATTCGCTTTCTAAAATCATTGAGCCCGTGAGGGATT
>JAKWBI020000103.1:0-111506 GCA_022664585.2 Zalerion maritima | reverse complement strand
AGCGATTTTCACGATATGTGTGGCGGATACTACGTATTCCCACACCTTACTTCCTGCGTGGAAATACCGGATATTAATTAAAAGGCGCTTATTAAAACGCCAGGTCCGCTGGTAAAAGTAAATATATTAATATCGTTTTTAATTAAAATTCCGCCCAGGCCGGTTATCCCTGGCGCCCGACGTATTATTGCGGCGGGACCAGAATATACCGAAAGGGGAAGAAAACGAACGCCTTACCGGCCGCAATTTCCAGCTGGTCCAAAACGATTGGCTGCCGGCGGCCATATATAATATGGGGGCCCTCCCGAGCCCGCCATTTAAGGATGCCGAGCTTTAGGAATTATAATCCGCAACGGTATAGTATAATAATTAATATAAAATTATATAAAAGGTAATCAAAATAAAAAAGCAAGCATTTCCCCCAAATATAAAAACGAAGGTTTTTATTATGGAATATTCCCTCGGACCCGAGGGATACCTACGCTTTAGGGACCGGCGTTAAATACCAGTATAGGAATAATTATAAACCGCCCTTATTTAAAAGGCGTATAATTTTATAATTACCGGCCACCCGGGATATAATAAAATAATAATAATATTATCCCGTAATTATTTTTGGCCGGGTATAATCCGTATAATACGCCGTTTTATATGTAATTATAATATATACGGCAGGACCACCGTATAAAAAAATTAAAAAAAAGGCTTATTAAAACCATTCCTAATGGCGGACCATTTTTAAAATAAAATATCCATGGATTTTATAATAAACCTCCCCGCCGTAAACCCGTATAGCCCCCGCTTTTTAATAATAATTACCGACCGCCTTTATAAGGGTATAATTTTAAAAGCCATAATATTTATAATGGCGGAAATATATACCAAAAGATTTATATAATACTTTTAACGTTTCCACGGTTTCCCTAAAACGATTATAAATAATAAAGGGTTAAATTAGGTGGGTGGCTTTTAATAATATTTATATAAATTAACGGGTATAATATAATAATTATTAACCGCGTTTTACCCCTAAACCGACGGCGCGACCGAGCGAGCAAATCAAAAGGTCCAGTATTTTTTATAAATATTCGTATTAATAAAGCAATTAAATTGGCCCGGGCTTTTATTAATAATATAATTAATTATTAATAACCGCGATTTATTATTAATCGGCCTTAACCCATTTTTTATTACGCACGGGTACTATATAATATTTATAATAAAATGTAATAATCCAAAGCCTTTTAAAAAATCGCCGCAGGAATGCGCGGAGCAGTTTTTAAATAGGTTAAAAAAGGCCACCGAATAAATATAAACGGCGGCAGCGGCCATATAATAATAATATAAAAACACAGCGAATAAATACCGCTTCCCCGTAAAAAAATTCGAAATAAGTAATAAAGTATGGCTTTTTTTATATAATATAACCACCGCGCGGCCTTTACGGAAATTAAATTAGTTTTATATTAAGTATACGATTACGGGGGTAATAAACTTATATATAATAAAATTAAATACCCCTTTAAATATCCACCCGCACTTTTATATAAACCTTTTATAATAGGCCAATTATAATCCTTTACTATCCCAAACCCAAAATAATATTTAACCTTTATTAATTCGGAATAAAAGAATAAACGAGAACGAATGGACGGTAAAAAAAGTATTTAAAGCACGGACCTAAAAGCGGGATCGCGGTATTATAAGGTAAGTATTAGTAAAATAATAGGGCTAGGCCGAGCTAATTTGGGAACCTTTATCCCAGCTTATAAATATAACGGTATTAAACCGTTACGAATAACGTTTTAATAATATAGCGATTTATAATGGCCCCGTATAGGCCAAATTACGTTTAAAATTAATAGCGATAATGCAGCGGGAAACGTAATTTGGTAATAAATTAAAGTGGAAATTTTAAAGGGATTAAACCCTAAGCGTAAATGGCACCCGTGGTAATATAATAAAAAGTAAAAAAATAAAAGGGAAATTCGCAGCGGGCCATATACGGCGCCGTACCATTATTTTAGGCATGGTAATTAATTAATATTTTCAGCTTTATTATTAAATATATCGGAATCGCCACGGGGGCGCGGCGTTTATTATCCCGGGAAGGATATTATATTAATAAAAGGTAAGGGGGGAGCAAGGAATTAGGGGGATTAATAAAGGTTTACCGGCGGATATATAATAAAAAAAAGGAAAAAGGTCGGGTTTTACGCGGTTTTGTAAAAAGGTAAGGAGCTCCTTTTTTATAATAGCGAGCCGGCCGATTAATTTAATAAAAAAAGCGGCCTGCCTAAGGGTAAATATTACGCCAATAGCGGGCACGGTAAGGGCAGCCGGTACCGAGCCGGTATAATACCCCGTATTAATACGGCGAATAATTTTATTATTAAATTATCGGTAAGCCTAACCCAGGGATTAATAAGGGCGGGCACGTAATAAAGCCGGGGCGGATTTATAATAAAATTACCATAAGGCGTTTCGGTTTTAGCGGCGGTAATAAAAGCGGTAATAATGGTTTTAATATTAAGGGTATCGGAATATTAACGGGGCGGATTAATAATAAATCGCCCGGGAAAAGGGGCCACCAGGAACGCCTTTTATTATTTACGGTATTATAGGTATAATTACCTTTAAAATATAAAAAGCAGGTAATATTTTACCTTATAAATTAATACCGAATTAACCGCGGCCCACCGAGGGGGCCTAAGGGGGGGACCTTATTAGATTAATTATAATAACGGTGGGTAAAGGAATTAATAATATAATAAATATAGGTTTTATATAATTTATCGCGCTCCGCTTTAATAAAAATATCCTACGCTAATTAATCGTGGCCCGTAACGACCGCGCGCCGGGACGGGGGCTACGTACCCTAATAATTTTTATTTTTTTGGTAGTGTAGCGGTGCCGGAGGTATCCCCCGCTGCATTTGTACCAAAGACCGGCGCCCGGCGCAATTGCTTAAATAACTAGTTTAGAGCCCTAGAATAGTCCTGTACAGGACTATATAAAAAGCCAGGAGGACCCCCGGGACTTGCGGGACTTCGAGGAGGGTAATGAACCATGGCGGCAGAAACTTGATCATGGAGATGTAATTACTATTTAATACATTATATTTTCCCCCAAATATTATATTATCGTTTAGGAATAGCCCTGTACAGGACTATTCCATGTTTTCTGGAGTGTTGCCGCTCCTAAATAGGCAATTGGAGGTTTAACCAAACCAAACAGCTTGGTTTTAGACACCGATCATGCAGCGAGGTTATTAAACCTATTCCCCGTTACATTTTCTGGAGGTTTAACCAGGATTCACGAACTTAAGTCTTGGTAACGAGCCTGTGTTTTTTAGGATTAAGATTTAAGAAATTCCTTCACCATTCTTTTCCCTTAACTGATTTGGGTTAATGGTTATAATTAGGGAATAATGCTGTACGGAATTATATTAATAAGCGTAAATAGGAATCCGCGGAAATTATCACGCCGAGGTAGAAGAACCCTTTTACGGTATACCGGTAAAAAGTTCATAATACTTACGCTGCGAAAAGCGGAAGCGGATACCTATATTATAATAAAGCTGAAAACCGACCAGTACGCTGCGCTATAAGAACCTAAAAAATTACGCAAGCTATATTCCTTGGGGGGGGCAGTCTTCTTCCCACGGTGGCAAAGGCGTAATATCCGGCTAAGAATTAATTGCCCTTAGAATAAAGCAAGCACGATGAATTAGGGGCAGTAATAGGTAAAGCTGGGCAGATTTATATAATATACGGAGCTTAAAAGCCTTTCGGAACTTAATTACTTATACTTTAAACGATCTATTATTACGGAGAAACCAGGGAATATGTCCTCGAAAAGAAAAAATAATGCGGAAGCTTTACGGCGCCATAGGATTACCCTGGCAATGTTATAAATCTATAAGGGCCAGAGCCAAGTAATGGGAATTCGATTCCGGAATGGGCCCGGCGCCGGTTAGAAGCGCGTATATGGTTACGGTGGGAAGGCCAAGAAGGGATTGGGCTTTAAGTGCTAAGCAAAGCTGTATACCCTTATTATACCCCTGTAAGCGAAATGATAAAGGCTAATAAATAATTAAACCCCCACTGCGTTATAGAAGTCCGGCGTGAAGTTAAGGCGCGATGTAGCGAGGAAGCCTTTATTTGTTCGGCTATAAAAGGAGCAGAGGAAGGGATTATTAAGAGTGTTAATGCGTATAGAGAAGAGCAGGACTATAGTCTTACTTTTAAATGGAAGGAACATTTTTATAAGCCCAGCTTAAGCTCCGAGGGCACTACGGTTATAAAGGATCCTAAAAGCTGTATGGCGGAGGGGCGATTTGCGCAATTCCGGTTGAATTTAAAGTAAGGGGGAAAGTAGTAAGAGTGCCCTTATATTGCTAAAAGAAGTTTTAAGGAGAAGGGATAATTAGGGCTGGTCAAAGCTACCGCGGAAGCTCAGGGGCTAAATAAGGCGCCCTTAAACTGGCCCGTGTTATAATTCTACTTACGGTTATAAAGAAGATCCTAAAAACTATGTAGCGGAGGGATAATTTACGTAATTCCGGTTAAGGGAATAAACAGTATTAAGGTGGAGATTACGGAGGCATTTTAAACCGATTTGGGAAAAAATAGGCAAAGTTAAACAGCATTAGTATTTTACTTATAGGCAGGAGGAAATATATAATAACCGGGCTTGGTTTATAAGGGCTTATTACGATTGCGAAGGATCCCAAAAATTACGTGGCGGAAGGACGATTCGTGTAATCCCGGTTAAAACCCTATAAGCAGAGAATAGGAGTTATGGAATACCTTTGCCGCTCCTTAAAGGGTATAAGAAGAAGGAAGGATTAAAGCCACCAAGCGCTTTAAAACATAAGGGAAAATGGATACCGTTTTTTATAATCATTAAATTGTTCTTCGAATAAAGGCCTAACCCCCACCGTTTTCTAGATTAAGTTTTGCTTTTTATTATTAACGTTAAACCCCGTGCCCGACCCAACGGATACTAGGGGAAGTATCCCCTAAAGGGCTTAGAAAAACACAGATCGCCCGTTCAAATTAAGGTCGATCCCCTTCTAAGGAATTTGGTATAAGGGTAATTCTGTATAGGCCAGAAGAAAAAAAAGAGAAATCTTGAGAATTAAACTTATTTGGGAAAAGTTTAGGGGTCCCACGTTTTATTACGATCGGACCGTAACCAGAGGGAAATATGGCGATCATAATAATTTATAGACTATAAACGCCAGACTTTTAAGGCTCCCACCCATGGAACCATGGTTAATTCCCAACCCCCTTTAAAAGCGCCCAATCTCCTTTACTTAAAAAAGCGGCCAAAGAGGGGGATAAATATGCGGTGAGGAAATTATGGAAGGTTTGGAGCTTAAAGGAAGGTAAGGCGAGGCCTTTTAGCTTAAACAAGTTAACCAATATTACGCCCGGCCCTATAAAAAGCCGGCAAATTAAAAATTATTAAAAGCGGACCAATTGGCAGTAAGGGGTAAAGGCGATCGAGGAGAACGGTAAAGCGGTATGCCTACGAAGCTTAAAATCTCTTAGCGTAAGGCGCGGAACGCGAGGGACAGGACCTATTGGGGCCCCGAAAGAATAATACTAATACCCGGGAGATGGGAAGGTAATTACCAAGGAAATTATATAGGTTCCTTGCTTCGAGTTATAAAAATCCCACGATTACGCTTAAAAGGCCTAAAAAAGCATTACCACCATTACCATTTTTAATTCTAAGGGACCGTTTATAATTCTCTAGCCTAGGGCTAAGGAAAAATAGTCCTATACTGTATTACCCTTTAAAAACCTGTTTAAATCCTAACTTTTATAATCTTTTCCATCTTTTATAAATTATTTTATTTTTTAAAAAATTATTCCACCATTTGAATTTATTATATTATATTTTTAAGGTAAGGCGCGGCGAAGGCTTTTTTGCCAGAATATTATTACGGTAAAGGAAGGTAAGAAACGCCTTATAAATAGGCCTTAGGCCCAAAAACGATCTTCGAAAGCAGAAACACCCGAAAACGCCAACGAAGCTTAAACCTTACCACGTAAACAAGGAGCCGAGCGATCGCCTTTTAACCCTCCCTTATTTAAGATCCCGCTATCCAGAACTTTTATTACGCCAGTGCCCCGGGCAAGATATAGTACGAATATCTCTTCGATATCTTAAGGGATAAAACAAATGCCATCCCCCGGCCAATCCGTAAAAATAATATCCAATGCTGATTAGTATAATCCCCACGAGATAAACTAATACATTATGATCCGATTACCGTTACCGCTCCCTGGTATATAAGGGAGTATAATATTTAGGGAAGATAATATTTCCCAATATACGTATTAATTAGATCGAATATTTAAGCAGGCAGTACCTATAAGCGATGCGCAGAAAATAGATTATATTATACAATGTTATATTAATATTTACGCCGAACCAGTTAAATCGCTCGCCATAGGAAAAATATGGATTAAAGCGAAAGAGGCCCTAAAAATGGAATTCGTAAATAGGGATACCTTCCAGGAAGGCCGCAATATAGCAGACCTGGAGCGCTTCGCCTACCAAAACTGGCCTATAAAAAATATTAATTAATAACGGTTATATATCGCGGGGTGGAAACGCCGGCTCGTTTAATATAAGGAGAACCATACGGGTTATACTAATAATATTATTTTATCGAACGCGTTTTTAAACGCCTTCGATAATATATCGTGGGCTTAATTATACAATTCTGCAGGGATTACAAATAACAACCTATGCCTCGGAACCCACGAGGAACTTCTCCAAAAGCTTAAAGCGTTCCTGGATCAGCGTAAGAAGACGATAAAGCTGTTCGGAAATAAATTCCAATAAAAAAAAAAAGGGACCACCGCCCGCGCTAAGGAAGCCACGCGTAACCCCATCGACCCCCAGTTCCAGTAAGCCAACCGATACGATTTGGCCAAAATGGCCCAAAGGAACCAAACCGACCCCCGCGATTTGCCGCCCGCGCTCCGACCACGAGGAAGCGATAAAGTACCTATTAGCCGATTAATCCTGCCCAGAGTAATTAAACAAGATTTAGCTGAAAAACTAAGTGCTTTAAGCGTGGCTGATATATATGCGTTATTAAACCAAAAAATAAGCGAAGAAATAAAGCTGGTGCTGGATAACGGCAGAATTAGGGAAAATAAGCCCCAATACAAAAACCACCATGGGCATAATCCTAATTAAACCTATCAGACTGGACGGGACCATACGCGAGGACTTTATTATATTTAGGCCGAATTCCCCCAAGAAACCAGTATAACCCCTTTGGAAATTCTAAAGGTATAAGCACTCCCTATATTAGTAACCAGTTTTAACAAAAGGCCTTAATACCAGACCAAGGTAATAAGATATTATTGGTGCTTAAGAAGTAACCACATATTGTATAATTACCTGTGGGACGTTTAGGATTAAATTAACGGAGTTCTTTATAAATACCCCTTTCATCGAATACCAGGATGGGATTTCGAAAGGAGCGAATATAATACCTGGCCCATTAAAACGTTTAATAATATAATCACGGAAAAAGCACCAATAAGAATAATATTCCTACGGTATTATAAATAAAAAAAGGTGCCTAAGGATTGGTACGATTGGGTATAAAAGGCCCAGAATACGATTATAGGAAACCCCTGGTTTTTAAAGAATACGCCTGGCCTAATCAATAAAAAGAACCAGGTACCTTAAATACGCCAGCCATAAGTAAACCTAACCGATAAGGTTTACGAAATTCCCAGGAATAATGGTGTTTAGGATAATTAGCCACTTATTATAATAAAAGGCAAGGCAGTAACGGTTAAGGAGTATTTGTGGGAAAGCTGGGAGGATATAGAAGCGGAAATAATAGCGGAAGCCCTTATCGTTAACGTTTATAATAAAACGGCGTAATCGGTTTTTAATTATAATTAGGAAGGAATTAAGAGAGGACAAGGCAGGCCCCTAAAAAGAGTAAGAGTGAAAGATAAGGTTAAAGCGGTTGGGGAAGAAGAAGGCGCCAAAGGAAAAAAAAAGGATCCTGGCCACGAAGAAGTATTAGGCGCGATAAAGGAGAAAATGGAACGCAGTATATAGGAGGAAGAAAAGGCGCCCTTAGGTAATAAGTATAAGGACCCCCTAAAGTTTACGGACCTAATCTCTTAAAAGGCAATGGAAGAATAACTCGTAAAGATTATAGGGAGGCCTTACGGATTAACAATTGCGGAGGTATTATAAGTATTATAACCCATAAGGATAATCTTATAGGAGAAACTGGTAGATAAAACAAGGGTGGAGGAAATTATTAACAAAGTTATTTACAAGGGTAAAAAGCCAAAGGAATACCGATAGGTAATTTTAAACAGGCCTAATATTTACCAGGTGGTTGGAATGGAGATACGCTTTATTAATAATATACCCCCGGAGGAATTAAAGTTTATAAACCTTATATACATTTAGCCATATTAATAATACAAGCGTATAGATTTTAGGGTCCTATTTATAAGCCTGCCAGGAGGCCTAAAAGCGGCAGTGCTAAAGGGAGGAGAGGCAATCTTTTATTTAATTAATATTCCTAACCCATTGATATTAATCCCTTTAATAATCCCCTTTTTCCTTTACCCGAGCCCGTGCTTATTAATACGTATAGGAGGGCCAAAAAATAGGCTGGCCAGGATTATTATGGATATAGGCGCGGAAGCCAATATCCTAAAACGAACCTACGCCTAGGAATACGGCTTTAAGGCTTACCAGGCGCGAGTTATATTTTCCGGTTATAATAATTAAAAGATTAATTTAGCCTTGGTTATACGGTAATGGGTGTACGTTTTTTTAAAACCTGAACGTATTACGCAGAACTTTTTCGTGCCAGAAAAAGATCGAAAAGGGGCGCCAAAAGTGATATTGGGAATGCCTTTTATTATGGCAATGGGGTGGAAATAGCGCTATAATAAGGAGCGTAATGTATTAATCGGGGAGCTCGAAGTAGGAGGGAGTAATTATATTATTATCGTTGTAAACCTAACCCTAAAAAGAAAACGTGGAAGAATATTTTGTAATATTTATCCCCAGGGAACAGAGGTTTTTAGAAAAATATAGGAAGCCCTTATGATTTGACCAATAAAAAAAGAAAGGCCAGTATAGGATTAGGGAAACCCCGTACTGGCAGAATCGAAATCCCTGCTTACATAATGGAAGTTTTGGATTTGGATAATGAAAAAGTAATAGCCTAATTTTCTATAAAAGAAGTTGAGCGCCTTATAAAGAAGTTTAAGGAGGATATGCCCATGGAGGGGTATATTAATGGGCCGTAAGGAGGGGAAAACCTCCTGAATAGAGAGATCTGGACCGGAGAACCAGATATGGAGGTTGCCCTTTACCAGTTAAAGGGGCAGGGGCGTAGGAAGCCTTACGATTACCCACGGAACCCTAATTATAGGAAAGAAGTTACCAAAAAAAGGTTGGACGTTTTCCCAGGAGAGTATTATAAGGGCAACGATCGGGAGCTGTAAAGTAATAAGAGGAGAATACGAGACTTCGTTATTAACGAGATCCTAGGCGTTGGCGGAGCCCAGGAGGCATTTCCCCTTAATAACGCCAATATTATTAATATTTTTATTATATATAAGCGTATGGCGGATAAGATAAAGCCCGTGGATGCTCAAGTAGGGTACGAAGCGGCCCCTGTGAACCCGGACTGGTACGAGAAAAAGTGGGAAAAGAATAAGCCATTGGAAGAAAATCGTAATAATGCTAAATGGAGCAAATACGTTTGCCCACGACTACATAAGGTAAGGTGTAGCGGCACCAGGCTTATACTGGAAAGGAGGAATAAGATTTTGGAATCCCTCGGGGAATTATAAGGGGAAAAATAAAGGATATTTACAAATATGCTTATAAATAGAGAATAAGCGTTAGCATAGTCCTGGGAACATTTAGGCAAAATTGACCTTAATGTAGCCCCTTCCCAAAAGATCGATACGGTACCTTATGCAGGGTGGCAGGTTAAAAGTATTCCTATCCCTAAGGTATTAATAACGGTGGTAATTAAAATGCTCGAGGAGCGAAGAAAAAAGGGGGTGATTAAGCCAAGCTAAGCGGCGTACCGTAACCCCTGGTTCCTAATTAAAAAGAAAAATGGGAAGTACCGCTTAATTAATTTAGCGGAAAGATTTAATTCGGTTATAATTTATAATGCTTTTATACCTTCAGTTACCGATAAGTTTACAAAGAATATAGCCTATTACCAGCTCATTTTACTCCTGGATTTTTACTCCGGATACGACCAAATGGTGCTCGATCCAGAATCCCGAGATTTTATTACCTTTATAATATTCGCCGGCCTATTTAAAATAACCACGCTTCCGCAAAAAGGAACGAATAATATTGCTCAGTTCTGCAGGATTATTTTCATTATTCTCTTAGGTTTTATTCCAATAATATGCAGGATACTTATCGATAACATTGCGGTTAAAGGTTTTATTACTATATATAATAGGCGAGAAGTCTACCCAGGGGTACGGTAATACGTGGCCGAATATATTAGGAATTTGGATTAAATGCTGTTACGGAATAAACTGGCCGGGACCATAATCTTTATGGTTAAATCCAAATGGTGCCAAAAATCAGCCGTAATAATAGGTTTTATATACGGAACGAATGGCCGTAATCCTAAACAGGCCAAGATTATTAAGATTAAGGAGTGGACGGTCTTTAAAAATGCATTAAATATTAAAAGATTTATTAACATGGTGGTTTTTTACCGAATATTTATTAAGGATTTTATTTATATTACCAAACCCCTATACAAACTTACCCGTATAGGGGCGCAGTTTATTTGGGAGGAGAAGTATATGAGAGCAATGGAGATCCTTAAATAAGCCCTAATATTGCCCCCAGTTTTGATCAAAATTAATTACTCCCCGGAGGCAGGGCGTATTATTATTAGAGCAAACGTATTAAGAACCGGATGGGGAGTATAAATCGGCCAAAAGAGGGAAAGGAAGGTCCTAATGGCGAGGTACGAGTTTGGCTATTAGAAAGAAGCCGAAGGAATATACCATTCGGCCAAGCTGAAATATAAGGGGCTGCTTATAGCTTTAAAGCGATTACGGAATTACTTATACGGCGCGTATTTCACCCTTAGGATAAATGCGGCTAATATAATATATTAATTTAATAATAATACTGCTAACCTACCCGGAGCACTTATTACCAAATAGATCGTATGAATACGGTAATTCGATTTTAGCGTAAAGTATATATTAGGAAATAAGAACGCTATGGTAAACGCATTATCACGAAAACCCCCAGGACCCTTAAACAAGGAAGACAATAAACTGGAGGAAAATATCGAAGATTTTATTAACGCGTAGTTATATATGCTTAGGGCTGTATAGGACTGAAGGGATACTGAGATTTTAGGAGGAGAAATATAAAGCGATAAATCCCGAAAAACAGCGTATTTCCTTATTACCCTAAAGAGACCGAGCAATATCCCTTATAAACTATTCCTTCATTGGAAAAGGAAGGCTTTAAATTACCTGGTAAGGGACCAGAAGCTTTGGCGCAAAACCTTAAGGGGCAAATTATAACCATAACTGGTGATCGATAATAACCAAACCCGGAAACATATTATTTAAAATAATTATATTTACGAAGGGCATAAAGGACGGAACGCCATATTTAGCTTTATTGCTTAGCGCTACTATTAGAAAGGATAATGGAAGCAGGTGCAGGAGGCATTAAGAACCTGCCCAACCTGCCAGAAGTAAGACCCTTAAAGGCCTGAGATGCCGCTAAAGATCTCTAACCCTATTCCAACCCCCTTTTTTAAGATTTCGCTCGATGTTTTCTGGATGCCACCAAGGAAAGGGTATACTTACATTGTACAGGCCAAATATAATCTAATAGGATAAATTAAAGGGCGATCACTACAAGAAATCACCGTAGGGCAAATGGCCAATTTCGTTTAGCAGAATATAATTTATAGGTATGGGATATATGGGAAATTGGTAATTAATGGAGGATTAAAGAACCGAGGATTTTTGGATAAGCTTATAAAGCAAATAGGCCTGGCCAAAATTACGGTATCGGCGTATAATTTATAATTACAAAGGGGAATAAAACACCACCATTTAAGCACCAGGGACGCGTTATTAAAATTAGGCGGCAGTTAGGTTAACGCGTACCCAGGGGTATTAATGGCGTAAAAAGCTATAATAAACCAAGCTATAGGATTCTCCCCATACGCGCTATTATACGATTAAGAAATAATCACCCCTATTAAAATGGCGCTCTTTACCTGGAGAATAATTAATTGGAAAGGTAATATACCGTACGCGGACTTTTTGGCGGAAAGGAGCCGGGCAATAGAACGGAAAGAAATGGACTTGGCGGAGGCAGCCCGAATTTTACGACGGAATAGGGAAGCCAGGGCCAAATACGTGGATAAGAAGAATAACGGGAAGATGAGGAAGATTCCATTGGAAGAAGGGGATTTAATATTGCGATGGATACTAATTATAAGGGTTAGGAGTATAAAGGATAAGTAAAACCCTCGATAAATAAGGCCTTACATTATCCATAAGCTTTCGAATAAAGGAAGAACGGTGCAGTTTAGGGAACCCTATAAAGGAAGCCCTCCCTTTAAGCGCACAATTAGGAGCAATAGGGTTAAGAAATTTATCCAAAAGAATAAATGGTGGAGTGAGCCGGTAGGAATTAATAGTAATACCTGGAAAAAATGGGAACCCTATTTAAAATAGAATAATAAATTGGGAGAGGATTGTATAGGATTAAGCGATAAGGAGAATGGCTCGGAAGGCCATATCGGGGACAATATATTAAAAAGTTTAGGTAAGGACCAACGCCAAACGGTAATATCCTATAATAGTAATTGGGAGAAAAAAAACGATTTAGCCGAACGTATTACTATAATATTACGGTTAAGAAAACCACATAATATAGAAGAATTAAAGAACGAAAAGCGGGAATCGGGGAAAGTACCTTTTTTAGGAATAACGAAAAAAGTACGATTCCAAATCCCAATAATAACCACAAAAGAATTCGGTAATATTCCTTTTATGGAGAAATAGAGTTATATAGTATTACGAGACCTTTAGAGGAACTATTATATAAAAAGAAATTCCCCTTTTTCTATATCCCCTCCCTTATATAATAATAAGCCCCAACCAGCTTAAAATTAAACATTATAAAAGGACCCAGTAAAAACCACACACCTAAAGCTCCGTTAATAGCCCGAGGTATATACACGCATAAAAAAAAAAAAACCATATTCCCTTATCCAGAAGTTTAAAAGGGAATATTCTTACGCTTTCTTTTTCCCATTCCCACACCACACCGAATGGCCCTATCTTAAACCATTTATAGGTGGTAATTAAAAAATAGCCTCCCAGCTTTAGGAGGAGGTTACCCGTTTAAGTTTTAGTTCGTTTGTTTAATTTACGGAGAAAAAAGGGCGGGATTCCTATTTAAAGGGCTATACGTAAAAGTAAAGATTCCTTTGTGGGAAAAACTTAATTTCTTATATTAAAGGACGCCATTAAATAATCCTGTACAGTATAATTTTTATTCTGGTAATAGCGAAAGGATTAATCGCGGGACGAAGAAATTATGGTTTAATTTTAAAAAATTTATAATACCCCTTATTTCTTACGAAAGCGTAGACCCTCGCGACGAGCAGAAGCCTAAGAGGCCGCCGCGCCACCACCGCTATTTCCTTTAGGAGCTTTACCTCGGCCACCCCCTCGATTACGAGCGCCAAAAGAACCAAACCCTTATACCGGTTATATAAAAGGCCTGGTTAGGCCGGGAATATTTTTAGCCCCCAAATTTAAAACATTTATAACCTTTAAAAGGTTAGGGCCGCCGAGAATAATTTCGAAGTAATCCTCCCAGTGCTTAATATCCTACTCCCATACCGTATTACTAAATAGTTTCTTGATGCGGAATTTTTCGTAAGGGGTATAGCCATTACAGGGAGGATCGGAGTCCGAAACCAATATATATTTCTTAAGGCCTTTATTTTCGGCTGTACAAACCTCGCCGAGCCAAAGGCAATTACCATACTTATCCCCGGTATACCCAGGAACGGAAATATATTCGAAAAAAGGGAATATATAATAAACAAAAATATTAGGCTTCCAGCCCTAAGAATAATTCGCCCACCCGGAGGCATAATACTCGTAAGGGTTTTTATTTACCACGCCCTTAAATTACACGGCCAATACCTGCCAATAATAAAAGCGAAGGGAGGAATATAAACCACCCATGATTTACCCTAGGAAGCCTTTATATGGGATAGGAATAATAATAGGCCGATTAACCCTCCTATATAATATAAGGGCCAGGCTGGTAATTTTAGGAAGGGTTTTAAACACATCCAGGTTAATATATATGGCCATATAAACATAGTTCAAAGGAGGGTCCCTAAACAGGCCAAATTAAAAATAACGAAGGATATTTTAAAAGAGTAACGATGATTAGTCCTGCTTAGCCTTAGAAGGTAAGAATAAAAAGGGTGCGAAGGTGGAATAAACCTTATAAACGAAGTTGGAAACCGGCTTAAACCGGGTCCTCTTAATAAGGCTCGAGGACAATTTCGGCGGGAGAATACCAAACTGGAAGGCCTAAACGGCATTATGCCTAAAAGGTATTTTAACTCCAAAAACCGTAACCGTACGCTGGGGCGGTTAATTCAGGGGGATTAAACTGGAGGAAAAGGCAAGGGAGGACCTCCTGGATAAACCCTGGGAGAAAAGACCCGGGCTGGTTTATTGCATAAGGCTAGATTAATAAAAGGTATAAGGCGATAGGGGGGATAAAGGGAGCCGAGCAAAGCCGCTGGAACCAGTGGTTAAGTCCTGAAGCACCCGATCGATACGGCCTCGCGGCCTAGCCGGTAAAGGAAAAGGAGTAGGAGCAGCTACCAGGGAAATTAAAACTAAATAACCCTGTACAGAGCTAATAGTTTAGGAAGAATATACCTGGAGGAGGGCTTCGGGCAGTAGTAAAAGTGGCGTTAATTAAAAGGGCCGCCTAACCATAAGCAAAACGCTTAATAACCCGAGTGCGGCTCCTTATAATACGAGCCCCGGGCCCTTTTATAAAAGAAGGAGAAGTGCGAGGGCGAGGGAAAATAAAGGTCATACGATAAGGTATAGGAGAAGGAGAAGGCTAGCTTATAGGCATAGCAGGTTTAAAAAAACCAGGAGGCCTGCTGGCCGCTGGTGAACGCCGAACAAAAGCCAGGAGGTTAGGGAGCCCCTTATAAGCCTCCTTATCGTTACTTTGGTTTAAATAAGACATGTTTTAAAAGGATTAGGGAGTAGATTAAAAAAAGGGGGTAATAAAGGGAGCAAGTGTTTAAGGGAAAAAGGGCTCGGAGGAAGGGAAAAGAGCGAGGAATATATAGAAAAAAAAGTACTGTAGGGAGAAGAAAGGCACCGATAAGAAGTATATAAAAGGAAGGATTATCAAAGGTATAGGAGGAAAGAAAGGGAAAGAAATTGGGCCAAAAAACTTATATGGTTATCCGATCAAAAATGGGAGGCCCGCTAATAATTATAAAAATTATAGGAGTTATAAGGGTAATAGGGCAAAAGGGTAACGATAGGAACGCTCGAGGAAACACCTGTTTATTTAAAAAGATACCACCGTTTGCCCAGAACCCGCCAGTATATTTAAGCCTTATAGGTATAAATACCCCCTTTTTTCCCCCCCATATTTCCTCGATTTCTTCCAACCATACCATCTCCCAGCCTCAAATCTTCATAGCATAATCCTGCTCAGCTTATTCTCCATTTTAATTTAATTCCTTATTTTTTAAATTCCCTTACCCTTTAAAAACTTATACTACCCTTAGCCCAACCCCCGGCATTTGGTGCCTTATTAACCCTTTTAACCTAAAAACTTTAATCCAAGCATACCTCTTATTTCCTATTATTACCCAACAGAATAAAAAAGCCCTAAGCAGCACTATTTTAATAATGGGAGACTATACCTTTAAAGGGTTAAGGCTAAAGAACAAAACCAGCGCTTAAGTGCCTAAATACTAATCGGAATTTTTATTTAAATTATTCCGAAAGGTGATTTTTTATATAAAAGCCCTTATTAAACCTTAGCGCCTATACAAAAACCAGGCCCGCTAGGGAGGGCCAATCCCCTCGTATATTTTATACGTAAATAACCTAAAGCTTAAAAAAATTGCCCAAAGGAACGTAAGCGTAATTATTAGGAATATGCTTAACCTTATCGACCGTCATAAGAACGACCGCTTTCGCCAACGGCTCCAAAGGCCCATTACCACCAAAGCGTTCTTTATAAACACTTGGGCATATATGTATAACGCTATTAAGCTACTGGAATACGACTAACCTTTTTCCCATTAATAATTAATTACCTATAAGGATTATATTAAAATGTACAGCGGGGTAAATAATATTGGGTTTATGATTACGGATTTTAGACCTTTAAGGGGACCTAAGAATATACCAATTATTAAAGACCAGGCGGCCCTTATAATTCCCCTATAGTACCCGTTTTTTAAGAATTACAATTTGCTTGGTATAATAAAGGTAGGGGTTAACCCCATGATAAAAGGGCAGAAAGACCCGCGAATAACCTTTATTTAAGGCTATTACAGGGGTATAATACTCATTACGTTTGCACCAGAGAACGCAGGAGAGGACTTTAAGAGGTATACGTGGAAGGCTTGCATAAGGTTTTCGGCGATACTCCAGAATAAAGCCAATAGGGGTATGTTTAAGAAATACGGCCTCCAGCCTAAGGTTTTCCTTATAATAATTATTTTCGTACAAATTAGCCCCTTTTACCGATCTTAGCACCTTATAATATTAAAAACGCTCAGGATTATGATTTGTGAGCAAAAAATGACGTGGATCTATACGCGAATAAGAAGGGAGGTCTACGCTAATAAGAAGGCCCTTACACTTTAGGAGCTAGAGGATAATGGAAAAAGGCTATGGTACCGCCTTCGAGAGCTAAAATTAGGTATAGGGGGAAAAGGGAAAAGAAACCATATATTATATTCCTTTAGGCCACCGCCCAATGGTTATATAAGGCATTTTATAAATTAGGTGAAGGTGTTTTATGTGAATTACTTAAGGTTTATAATAGGCCCTAACCTATTAAGGAACCTCCTTAAAGTAGGGTGGCTATAAGGGGAAATTGGCGCTATTGCTCGGTATAAGGTCTTTTTACGCATAATAGCGGAAGGTAACAATTCCCAGGGCTATTTGGTTAATAATAAGGAGTGGTAAAGCCTAAATACGAACACAAATACTGCCGGGATACGTTCCTATATATTTAACGTTCGTATAGGCCTTAGGCCTTTTTTAATACGCCCTAAGCTCCCTAATACTAGGGTAAATTCCATAGCTCGTAAAGGGGTAAACCCGTTTAACTTTTATACGGAAAACCAGGAGGATATAATAGAGCTAAAATCGGGAGATAGTATGGATTCGGACTTTACTTATATGATTAATCCTGTATACCGAAGGCAAAAGGGCCAGGTGGCCTCGGAAAAAAAAGGGGGTAACGACCGCCCTCGTAAATCTCCTAGGGGAGAACATATATTACCGGAATAAAAACCTAATTCGTTAAAGTTATTTAAGCTACCATCACGCACCCCTTTCCTTCCTTCTTCACCCTTCGCACGCTCCATTACGCGCGCATCCCCCGCTAATTATTAATCGCTGCCCTTATCCCCACTTTTAAGGATAACCTCGTTTTCCCCACGCATAACTTTTACCCTTAAGCGATTGCCACGATCCTAACCCCCCTCGTATATTAATTAACGCTGGTGGGTATATAGAGGATAATATAGGCCGCTTTTTAACGTTAAGGTGGATAATAACTTCGAAGTGTTTAAGGAGAAGGTTATTAAGGAGCCTTTACGCCGTTTATTGGCAAAAAGAAGGGCCCACCGGCCGGAAAACCCCAGGTCCTACTTCGTTTAGTACCATTTACCCCGTCCCGGACCTAATATATAGCCTATCTATACCGAGAACTTCCCGGGGTGGGCTACCATTAAAAGGAATATTAAGCGAAAGGCTGCGGAGGAGGAGGAGAGGAAGGAAGCTCGAAGGAGGGAGGCGGCAAGAGCGAGAAATGCGGCCTACAATACTAAGCATGGCCAGCGCCGCCGATTTAAGAGAATTAGGCGGGCTCCTTAAGCTCGATTGGCTCCTAGCTGTATGGAAAGGGGGGATAAATATTTCGTTTTTTATTTTATAAATCGTTCGGAGCAGAGCTTAAATGCCACCAATTAGAATGAACCCTCCGGGGAAAATAAAGGTTAGGGCGTAATAAAATCCATAAGAATAAAGCTATATAGCCCTATTTAATTATAATAAAATAAAAAAGGGAATCCGTAATTATTGTAGAAAAGTAATTAGTAATATACAAAGGGCGAGGAAGCGGATAAATCGGCGATACTGGCAGGAGCCAGGAAACTTTTCCTAAAGTTTTTCGGACCGCGGGGCGCGGTCTTCTATTATGGGTTGGTAAAATATAACAATGCCGAAGGTATCCCCCATTGCATTTATATTAAAGACCGGCGCCCGGCGCAATTACTTAAATAACTAGTTTAGAGCCCTAAAATAGTCCTGTATAGGATTATATAAAAAGCCAGAAGGACCCCCGGGATTTGCGGGACTTCGAGGAGGGTAATAAACCATGGCGGCAGAAACTTGGTCATGGAGATATAACTACTATTTAATACATTATATTTTCCCCCAAATATTATATCATTATTTAGGAATAGCCCTGTACAGGACTATTCCATATTTTCTGGAGTGTTGCCGCTCCTAAACAGGCAACTGGAGGTCTAACCAAACCAAATAGCTTGGTTTCAGACACCGACCATGCAGCGAGGTTATCAGACCTACTCCCCGCTACAGTAGGGCTTATATAAGGAGCGGAAGCCTTTTATTATACGTAACGGGTTAATACCGCCTTGGGGGTAAGGTAGGCGAGAAAACCACCATATACCTTGGTAATAATAAAAGCACAAGTAGTAATGCTTTTATAAGCCGCCGGCTTTGCGGCGCCACCACCGCGGGGAGAAAAGCGGTAAGGCGCCGAAAAGGCCGGCCCGGAATTATTTAAGCCGGAAATAATAGGTTAAGCGGTTTAAAATATTATATAGGTATTAACCACCGCCAATATAATGGATTCGTAATAAAGAAAAAACCACGGGGATTTATTAATAAAAATTTCGATTAAATTTGGCCGGAATAAAAGTTAAATAATAATGGGTTAATATTTAAAGCCCGTAAAACCACCGTTTAGGGCGTAAAATACCCGTAAAAATATTAGGCGCTTATACGGGCGCCCAGGGAGGTAAAAAAAAAAAGGGGGGGGACTTTAGGGGGGGGGGGGGCATTCACGGTTATTATTATGGTAAAGGTTAGGGTAAGTATAATAGGCGGCCGAAAAATGGCCCTTATAATTATTACACGTAGCGGCCGCAGCGAGGGCTCCACGTAAGCGAAGGCGGCAAAGGAAAAATACGCGTATTATGGGCCATAATATATAATTATACCGTGGGTAATCGCGCCCGCGGCGCCACCGCCATAAAACCGGACGGGTAAAAGGAGGAGTATATTATAGGCCCACCTATATTATAATATATATATAACGGACTAGCCGCGGGACCGATACGTATAAGAAATTATTTATAAATCGTTCCCCCTATTCTAAGCCTTCCCTCCCTCCTTCCCTCCTTCTCCTCCGTAAATCGAATATACATACTATTGTGGCATTTATCGTTGCTCCTCAACGTGACCTCAGCCCTTCACAATAAATATCTTATTAAAACGCCTAAAGTAATTATTACCAGGGCTTTAATCCCATTAATAATCTCGCATATATAAATTACGGAGGAATATAATATTATATATAAAGCCGGGGTAATATATAATTTTTAATAATATTAATATTCGGTTAATATATTGGGTAAAACCAGGGATTTATACCCGAATAAATACGGTTCCGTATTCCCGAATAAGGATTTTAAAATTCCCTGCCCAAAGGTAATTACCGTAGGTAAAACGGTAATAATTATAAAAACGTAATTTATTAATAAAAATATCGAAATTAACCCTTAAATCCAGAATGGTTAAATTTCGAAAAGAATATTCCTCGGCGTTTTGCTTTTTATCCCCTATTATATAAACCGCCATTTGGCGTATTAATTAATTTTCGTTTAATTTTTTAATACGTTTAATAAAAAAAGGGATAATTAATTATTCCTTATATTTGGATTAATAGTTTCGAATATTAGCGTGGAATTTTGGTAAGCCCTTTTATCCTTAAGGACGGCGCTCGGGGTAAAGGTATAAATACCTTTCGGGTTTATAAAAATAACGCTGGTAGGGATATTATAACTTTCTGCCAGGCGCTCGGTCGCTTTATTTTAATCTTAACTTCGATTTTACTCGTTTTTTACTGGGGGGCTTATCGATATTGCCCTAAGGGTCTTGTCCGCGTTTTTTATCGCTTTTATGGCCTTTTTATAAATAAAAGGCCCCTTTCCTTACGCGGCCCCTATTATCCGCCTCTTTTTTTAATAATTGGTCTTTAAAATTGTTTATTACGGTTAAATATTTAAGGGTATTATCGAAAACCCTGGATTAATAAAACGGTTTATAAGATATAACCCATAAGGGTTTAATCTGGTGTATAACGATTATAAAACCGCGTAATTATATTTAGGGTCGTATAATAATTAAATATTACCGTTTAATAAGTTTTATTATAATATTGGTTTAATTTTAAAGCCATATATAGAAATCTTATAATTAATACCTTAATGGTGCGATGGTTTAGGAATATAGGTTTTCCGTTATATTTTCCATACGTATTTTATTAAGCTTAATATACTTGTCAGATACGCCACTGCGTGTTCGATACGCCACTACTGCGTATCGACTGCGCCATTGCGTATCTACGGCGCCAATGCGTACTAAATACGCTATCGCGTATCTAGTACGTCATGGCGTAAGATACGTTATCGCGTATCTTGTACGTAACAGGTACATTCATGTATATGACTCATAAATGTGTACGGCGTAATAGGGGCAATAATAACGCTATAAATAGCTTCCTTATACGCCCTTCCAATACACTAATAATAACACTCACACAACCACCAGTCAACCTTATTATGCCACCTTTACAAGTGACCTAGTTTGACCTCTTATATCTGACAATACTCGTAAAGATTAAAATATTAAATTTATAGGGACTCGTTTAAGTTATAATAGGTATTTTAATAAAATATTATTATAATCTTTATAATTTATACGCGAAGCTTTCGAATAAGTTTTTTTTATTCCTTATAATATAAGCGCTTATAATTATAATTCGTAATAAAAAACTGGTTCGCCTTTTAGTATTCTAGGCTAAATTCGAGAAAATTAAAAACTGGTTTAATATAATCGCTTATTAAAATATATATATGCGCGCTATTTTATAAATTAAAAAGGCCAGTTAATACTTTAATAAATACCACTAGGTTTCCCATAATAATTTAGGTAAACCTTTATAAATTCCCCTGTGGGAAATTATTATAATTAAGTATACGGGGGTTATTAAGGAATGGTTTGCCCTGCGTAAAAGGGTCGATATTAAATTATAGGGCGGAATTAATAACCCTAATGCGGAACTGCTTATCCCAGGTCTCCCATTTAAGGGAAGTGTTTAAAATAATATCGCTTATATTAATAATAAAGGGGTAATTTAACGGAATTATATAATCGATCTTAAAAAAGGTATATTATAACTCGGCGGAGTTAATCAAACTTTTAATTATTAAATATAAAAGGTTAAATTAGGTTATTTATAAAGGTGGTATAATAAGATTAACTGGTAATTATATAAGTATTATTATTGGTATATTAAAAAGGCGTATAGGGAAGTTATTTATAATATTATTATTACCCTTATTATACCGTACACATTTATAAATCATATATATAAATGTACCTGTTATGTATAAGATACGCGATAACGTATCTTACGCCATAATGTATTAAATACGCGATAACGTATTTAGTACGCATTAGCGCCGTAAATACGCAGTGGCGCAATCGATACGCAGTAGTGGCGTATCGAACACGCAGTGGCGTATCTGACATATCGGAAACATATCTCCGTAAGGTCGATACGGGGACGAGCCGCGGGTCGGACACGGGACGGAGATAAACCGAGCAGGGATACCAGCTAGCCACGTAATACCTAGCACATATACAGGTCGGACACGGGATAAAGTTAGGCCGCACTAGGGAAGGACATATAGGCGGGCGAATAAAGCCAAGGTTAAGCCGGGGGTAGCTGTAAAGATAGGGAGAACCGAGAGAGAGGGAGCGAAGGAGGTTCTCCAAGTTAAAGTTTAAATAAAAACGCGGTTTCTAAAATCATTACTACCTCTCCAAGTAAACTTGGGCCGATACATTATAAAACGTTTCTTCGAATATCGTTATCCGTGCCCTATACTTAAACTATCTCGTAATAATAATATCGGGCTACGTTTATAATACCTTAACTAATTACCTTATATAATAATTCGCCCTCCTTATCGCGTTCGGGGTATTATTATAAGTCTTTAATAATAAGCGGTATTTATAAGTATCCTTCGCGATAGGCTTTTTAGTAAGTTATAGCCCGGCTAGCTATATAATATACGTATTATATTACCTCGTTAATAATAAGGCGTTTTATTAAACCATCCCGCTTAATCTCGATAAATCGCTCGTTATTTGCTATTATAATTATCGGATCGAAGTTAAACTCCTCCTGGCCTATTTAAAGAAACCCGAGGACCGTAAACATAAATTATAACCTATTTTTATTAATATTGAATTATTCGGATGTAATCCCCCCGAGCCGGTTAAACTTTTATATCCTTATAAAAGATTTATAAGTAATAAAGCCTAAAACAAAGCGATATATATTTTAAATAACGAGCACTTCTCTCGCGTACGTTCTAAAATTAAGCTATACCTTTAACGCTTTATCGGCCAACGGATTACTTTTTAACTCGCCCGGTACAAGAATATATAATTAATAATATCGAGAGTCTTTTTTAACCTTAGGGTCGTTTACAAAGCTAATATTTAACTTCCGTTTTATTATAAAACCTTAAATCGGATTATTAGGTTATACTAATAACCTTCGTCGATATATAGGGGTCGACTTATACTTTTCTGCTAATATTATTAATTTTTCGTTTAATTCCGTAAACCAGCTTAAAATATCGTCCTGATTTATATCTATCGGCTATCCGCTCCACCTATTACTAAAAAGTGGTTCGCTGCCTTTTATATATTTCTTAAAAACGGCCTCGGATACTATCCTAAGCCCTACTACCCGTCCGAAAAAAGCCTCGTAAAATCGAGGAAGCCCGATATATATAGCGCCGAGTTTATCCCTAAGGACTTTATCTATATCCTTACGGTACTCCAAGGAGTTCGCAAAGCCGCTCGTATTATATAGTAATAGGGTTTATTGGAAGGAAAAGGCTATTAATCGGGAAGGCGGGGTGGATTCGGTAACGGCATCGTAAACTCGGTCCTAAATAAGCGTATTATAAGGATTATTAGCGAGGGCTGACTTAAGGAAAGGTTTAATATAATCGAGGTTAAAGTCGTCGGAGTTAATTACGGAATTAAGTTTTGAAAGATCGCTGAAGAGATTTTTGCCGCGGCCGCTAGAACGAAGCAGACGCGAGGCCCGAAGGCTTTATAATACTAAGAGAAGGTTAAGGGCGAGATTCTAGAGATCTGCATAATGGTTAAAAGATCACGTTAGGAAGAAACTATGCTCTTCTATCTTACCCTTTTAGCCGAGCTGCTTTAACGCGTTAAGATTGCAGGAGACATTTGCGCCTTTGTAGACCGAACTGAACGAAGCGCGGAAAGTATTAAGGCCGTTCCCGATAGGATTATCCCTAATGATCTTTGACCGCGGTAGATCGTCCATGGCGGATAGAATGCTTTCGAGGTGGGAAATATGGAAAGAACGGAATGAAATCGCGTTTCGTAGCATTTCAGTTGCGCGGCGTTTCTAACCAGCCCCCAGCCACCAGACTTAGCCACCAACGGGAAAATTTTATTCCAGAGTCATTAGTCAGCATTTATTTCGCAGATCGCCGGCACGGAAAATTACCAACCCGACCAACCACTTAATAAGGACCCAAGGCCAAAAGACCAAGTCGGGGAGCGTGCAGAGCAATGGACATATAGTTTTAGGGCGCATATGCGGGAGTTGTTAGAATTCCGTAAGCAGGAGGAGCGGAGAGGAAGGAGGAGAGAGGGAGAGAATGGGAAGCAGAGAAGGGAGCGGGGGGAATAGAGAAAGGGGCAGAGGGAGGAGAGCAGAGAGAATGGCAGAAAGGAGAGGAGGGGAGAAGAACGGAGGAGGAGGGAGGAGGGGAGTAGAGAGGAAGGGAAGGGAGGGATAAGAGCGGGGGGGAGGGGGGAGGGAACATGGGAGGCGAAAGGAAGAGGGGAGAAGAAGGGAATGGGGATAGAAGCAGTGATAGTGAATTAAGGCAACTGAGGGCCGTTATTTAAATTAGCACAGACGGCCATTTCAAGGCAAATAAATACTGGAGTCTATCTATAGAAACTGGCTTATCCGTCCCTGGATTATAAATCCGCCCGTCCACTAGCCATTATATGGCAGCTGACAGGTCATATAGATTCATACAAGGCAGAATAACGTTAAGG
The DNA here is from genome assembly GCA_022664585.2 of Zalerion maritima. Taxonomy (NCBI): domain Eukaryota; kingdom Fungi; phylum Ascomycota; class Sordariomycetes; order Lulworthiales; family Lulworthiaceae; genus Zalerion; species Zalerion maritima. Next base: position 86,718 of record JAKWBI020000103.1, on the reverse strand, counting down.
AAGGCAGATTGTTCCCTTATAGTAAAGATTTCTATAGGTTATTAAAAAGGGGGATAAAGGCCTCTAACTAAGGTGGGTGATGATATATAGGTTACGGGCTACGCGCGTTTAAGAATCACGAGATTCGATTCTTCTTAAAGTCACCGGATCTTTATTAGTACGGTATTTAGATTTAAAACTCCGTAATATTAAGTCTCTTTTGCCTACTGCTATCCCCACGTGTAGGCGAAGTGCTAATTTTAAAAGAACTTCCGAAACTATTTAAGCCCCTTTTCACGCTTGGCTGGCCGGATGCCTTAAATGCCACTAACCTTTTCGTATAGCCTTCTCGGCGAGGGAACCGCTTTATATAAAAGATCCGCGCTTAGCTAATATTATTACGTAGCCCCTGGGTCCTTCCTTTCATTACGTAAAGCCCTGCCACGCCAGTAAAACCACCTAGCCTCCTAATTAGCATTAAAACGCAAGTCCACCTTATCCGTTCCTTCGGCATCGCCGGTTATTTATTATATATAGGCGAGGCACCCCCAAGGGTAATGGACTAAGGGTGCATAAGTCCTATAAGCAAGTGGCGAAGCGCCCTGATCCGAGGATGGCGGGTTATGCAGCTCTTTAACGGGCAGGATAAAGCCATCGGAGGATCAGTCGTATAAGAGCCAATAATTTAATACTATTGCCTTTGGCTTTCTAATATCGGCCCATATCCCAATGCCCCTAAGCTACCTCCTACGTAATTGAATCATACCACTAATGGATTATTGCCTTTATTTGAATGACCCTTTTATACGGGTATAAATAGGGACATTCCTATCCCATTCCATTCCGTACTCCGTTTCGCTAACTTTATCAAGCCTCCATTTCCAGGCAGCACGAGTGTCGGTGAATCCCAGTCAAATAACTTCGTTCGGCACTCCTACGGCCCTTTTAGCGCTAGCATCCCGAGTCGTAGTCGCACAGCCAAGGTCCTTGCCTCTCATTCCCTGTCTTACCTTTAACGAAGCTCCCCTTAAGGCACACTTATGCCCGAGGTTAGGCAGACGCTTCCTGCGGCACCTGTTCCGTCCGCTCAGCAGCGAATCATCCCCATATTCGCGAGCTTGCATTATGGCGACGTCGGTTGGACTGACGATCAGCCCATGCCTGGAGCATACGACACCTTTAACTCCGCCGGTCTCTCCCTTATCCTCTTCCTTCGGAGGCGTAGGATCCTAAGTCACAAAAACGCCGATGCCACGACATCCATATCAGGACGGCCCATACCGCTATGGCTCGCCCTTACTACACCACATGGTTTAACCATGAAGACGTAAGTTTGCTCCGGAAGTATTGGCAAAATGTCTGCCTGTTCCAGGATTCAGCTGTTCGTGGGTTATCATGAATCTTCGTCGGAATATCGTTCGGTCTACTTAGTTAATTGCTCCAGCGTCTTCAAGGTGTGTTTGGCTCCATAAAAAATCGTAATGCATCCATATTCCGCTGCTAAAACCTATCGTACTTAATGGCATACGGATGTTTAGCGAGCGGTCTCTCTACAGGAATCGTAGTCTTATGGTGCATATGCCCCGAAACTGGGTCCGCAAAATTATCCCTGGGGTTGTTTTCCCATTTTGGTAAATGGCAGGTTTAGCCGAGGTGGCCAGAAACAAGGCTCCGGGGCTGTGCAGCAGACGCACCCCAGGATCACCACAGCTCAGGTTAAAGCAGCAGCAGCTCAGGAAAACGCACAGCAATGGAAATTGCTGAGGGCAACCCGTGCGTAATGCATAGACCTGTTGCAATGCTGCTGTCGTCGCCTTCGTTCTCATCGTCATAATCCGTTCGTAATCCTTGTTTTGTATCGACGAGCGTGTAGTAGAAGAACCCGAATCGCGACCATATTCCTCCTACTATTTCTCTTCATCCGAGTGTTCGTCCGTCCCCCTTTTGTACATTCCGGTCTGCCTGCGGGAGGAGCTCGTGGCGTGCCATTGTTATCAAAATTTCTGCCGTAGTTATATTGTCGCGCTGTGGAATACCATCAGACATCACCTAGAAGGAAACAAATACCCGGGACATACCTTTAAACATTTAGATAAACACGAATGAACGACGGAACAAGGAAAAAACGTCAAGGTTCTGTCCATTCCGTGCGCTCTCGAATTTTGCACGTTGTATTGGATACTATTCGGCCCCGGGAATGCGACGAGAATGCTTTTTGCTTCCCGAGACGGAGGTCACAGTCCACCCAAGACCTGAAAACCACCCTCCCTTCCGCCATGGGGACGGAAAGCAATAAAACCCTCTCCCGAAAGCCCGATTTTCGACACTGCTGAACAATCCCATGATGCCGATTCCAAATGCTTACCGGCCCTTCATCCGCCCTACCTCCCAAACCCAAACCATCCCTTCTTAGCAGGTTTATCTTCCTCCCCCTTCTCAGCCTCCACCTTCTTGACCTTCTGTATCTTGTTCTTGCTTGGGTAATCAATGTAATTCCACGCCACGTCTAGGTACACCGGCTTGACGGGAATCGGCACCAACTTCGGCGGATACGTCACCACGTTATTTAAATCCACACCTCCCGCGGGGTACGTTCCGATAGTCTCTATAACAGGGACGCTTGCCTTCCCCTCATTTGACTGTCCCTTCGTGAGCTGCTCCAGTTTCACGAGCGCGCGGCATCGCTGCAACTCTCCCTTCAGCAAACTGTGGAGGAACTGTGCGTCCTCCTCGCCCACAGTTATGCTCGGTGGTCCCTGTGGGATGTTGCTCGAGAGCACTTCGACAATGTCTTCGCTTGTCTCGAATGCGCGCTTAGTTAGTGCGAGGGCGTTCACCGGTGTGCCGGTCATGGAGTGTGAGCGGGCGATAGCGAGGCATCTATTTCATCTTGTTAGCTACAAATCTAGTGTTGGATGGGAAACGTTGGAGCTGAGTGCATACTTGAGAGATGTGAAGTACTGATAAGTGCCATCGATTTGCTCCACCAACGCTTGATCAGACACGACACCTGAGATTCCCTTGAGAGTCTCAAGACTCTGTAACGTTGAGTTGTAAAGAGCAACCTTCTCCTTGAGCCTCATAATCTGCTTTCCAGGAGGCTCATTTCTAGGCTTGTGCTCCTCAGCAGCCCTCTTTTGTTTCCTCTTGGTGTCTGGAGCTGAGTCCATTGTAGCGCCATCATGGTCGCCAGAGAGTACTCGGTTTCGGCCTATCCTCCACGAGACCATATCAAAATTCATCGCCGTGCGTGCGATTTGAAGTCCTTGCATCCTCGAATCACTCTGGGCCACCCCTTCCGCTCTAAGTTCGTCGATGGCCGTTCTAGTGGCATCGACAGCGTCTTGGCTCGATGTGAGGATATCTTCGTACGCAGCAGCTTTGTCTCTTGGTAGAAGTTCCGACCAAGAAGTAGAAACGGTCTCGGAAAGCTTGGCCTTAGCCACCTCGACCTTTCCCCACGCCGTAGCCACGGCAGGGTCTTCTATTATCACATCACGTCCCCTCCACGAGATACTCTTCGCCTCGGCCTCAGCCGCCTTGAATTCCTCGCTTTCCGTCAGGGCAGTGGGGTCAATCTCGTTGATGCGGGCGACCAGCTCCTCGTCCGACTTGGGGAACGTGCGGCGAGCGATGGCCGGTATCTCGAGTGTGCGTGAGATGTTAAGCTGATAGGCGGCATATCGTATGGACGGATCCACGATATCCTCGAGTAGGTCCTTGAAGATATCCTTATTGGTGGCGTTTAGCATGCCAGAGTAGACAACACGAGCAGTGCTGTAGCTCTTGAGGTAGGCGTCCCATTTCTTCTTTTCGAGGTGGACGGCGCCACGCATGATACAGGAGTATGCCTCGGCCTCCAACATGTCTGCAATCGTTGCTCCAGTAATGTCCGTTTCGGACAGAGCATCGACGACCTCTTCGGCGGTGCGTGCGGCTTTCTCGAGACGGGTGATCACGTAGGATCGGTTGGAGCCGTGCATTTCGTCGTTTGCGGTGTGAATTGCCTTCGTGGATATGGCGTTGGCCCAGGCCCTCTCCGAGGTGAGAAGGTATAGTCGTACATAGTCCGTGTTTTCGGCTAAGACTGGTGCCGTGATGGGCGCCTTGTTTTGGTATTTTCCTCCCTTCTTAGTGGTAATCCCCAGCTTTCTTCGCGTGTTTAGTAGTTTCTTGGAGAGACGTCTGCGGTAAGCTCCATGATCGCCTTCCACCAGGCATTCTCCACGGGTGGAGACAACAAACTGGGTGATGTCCATTCCTCTAGACTTTTAGTGTTGCCGAAAACAGACCAGGCGATAGTTTTGCGAACGAACACTTTGAGCCAATGAATTGATCCTTTTTCTGGGTATTGTCTTTTTTGTGATGCCTCGAGTTGAATGCCCCTCCAAAGAATATGAGCCCTGCCTGCCAAGCCTGTGGAAGCTATTTCCCCACCAAAATTCGACCAGTGAGGGGAGCTTGGACGGCGTTAGGAGCACTCCCAGTCGTCCAATTACCGTTTACCGTTAGTGACACCCCGCTCTTCCGTAGGTATTGTGTAGGTACGTACCTGCGTCAAAAGCGATAAGGCCCGGCGATAAGGGCGGTGATTTTTCGGCCGCGGGAACCATGGAGCTCGCCGAAGTGGGAACCGAAGCTAGAAAGTTTTCCACCACGATGTTGTATCCTCATACTTGCTCCACCAGCTGGTGAAAATAGAGACCACGCTGAATCGCAACATGCCAATGGGTTAGTATTCTCAATTTACTGTCCTTTCCTTCCAGCTCAGTCGTTTAATCCCATGCAATTCGCAATATAGCACTCGTTAAATATTCATCTTGACATTCTCCTTGGTCTGGACTGTTTGCATCCCACTTGCCCCTTGCGTGTGTTGTGATTTTTGCACCTCTTTGCCAGTTTATATATTCCTACACTTTGTACATTATTTAATATCAATTTTAGTTCATGTGTTCGATGCTAACAATATCCAATATCCAGGCACCTTACACCATTTTGGCAATATTTTCCTTTCCACACAGTTTGCGAAGAGAAAAGCACCGGGAATGACGTGACACTCAACATCGATCACCTTCCATCACCGACAGTCCCCTGCGCCTCCTCACCTCATGCCAATGATCGAGAGGACGGCCGCAAGCCTAGAACCTCTTGGCATACACAGAGCCATAACGTCGCCGGCACAAGCTCAAGACCCATTGACGTCGAGGAGGAGACTGCACACTGCCTTCTGGCACCACTCCGCCGCTGATCTCGAGATCTCCAGCATTTTCCAGGTCCTCGTTGGCGCCTCCAACACCACCGCTACCCACAGCGCCTCGAGTCCAGGCAGTGTCCTTGGCGGCGCTTCGTTCAGCATTAGGAACAATGCAAACTCGATAGCACAAAAGGTCACCACTGCCCTCGTTGGTAGCGGTAATGGGAGTCGAGATGGTGACTGTGATGGGAGGGACAATCAAAACGCCCCAGGACGGGCTTTTAAGGGGCGCAGCATGGGACACAACGCCGGCAGCATGAGCAACTCGTCGTCGTCTCCCTTCTTGTTGGATTTCTTATATCCAAATGGGATCTTTTCTGGCATGTCCCGTCTGTATTCGCCCTCATCTTGGCACTTGGATCGCAGTGAGAGACAGAGGTCTAGACTTGGGTTCCGGCTCGACTTGCGCTCGTACACCTCGCACACCTCTTCGATGCCCACAGAGGAGGAATTTGAGAAGCGAATCACCGCGAAGGATGATTCCCAGCGAGACGCACAACTACCAGAGCCCAAAACTCCAACTGAAAAGCTCCAGAGAATTCTCGACCAAGGTGACCTCGAACCTGCATCATTTGAGGTACTCATTGATCTCTGGAGACAGATCCCACCCAATACTCAAGACGCGATGCAGTCGCCCGTCTTGATACAATTATGCCATGCCTCCACCAAGGTCGAGCACACGCGTGTGGTAAAAGAGTTTCTTCTCGAGATTCCCCGCAAAAGATGGACCCGTACTCTTCTTAGCGCTGCAATCCACGCGCACATCAAATGCATCGAGCCTGAATCCGAAGCATTTGCAGCAGCACTGGACATATTTCACATCGGGCTGAAAACAGACGCTGTCGGCGGGCTCGGAACCTTGATATCCTACTACCTTGAAGAGGAGAACTTCAAACAACTCGTGGACCTGGTACTTGAATCAGACCGGGCGATGGTACGACGGGGAGTTGGCTTGCCGCGCCAGAACTTTGCATTCAAGCCAAAAACTAGGACGGCCTTGAGTCGCTTCAAGCGTCTCATCAAATATATCCGGAAGCAATACCGCGACCTCGAGTCAAGGGAAAGGAAGGTGCTTGAAGGGCTCATTAATTCGATGGCTGGGCGATTCGCCGAACACTGCCCCGGCCATGTCTTGGAACGTCTCATGGATTATGTCAGTAGCCAAAAGGTAGTCCACAAAGTCCTCATGCATCACCTGGAGTGGAGCCACGACAAAGAGGCGATGGATCTGTACGACCTGTATCGTCGACTGCCCGGAGTGCGAGTCAATACCGACATTCTCCACGCCATGTTCGACGTTTACGAAAGAAACGACGACCCAACAGGCTTCGAGAACGTCCTGGCGGATTGGAGACAACATCACAAGCGACTTTCAATACATGCATATACCACTTTTTTGACGTCGTATGCCAGGCGAGGAGACCTTAGATCTACCGAGTTGCTGTTCAACGAGTTTGTCAATGTCCAGAAACAATGGATCGAGGCCAAAAAGGCTGGGCAATTCAGGGACTCTACTTTCACTTTCATGCTCAACGTTTATGCCGAGCGCGGCGACTTGTCGGACGCCCAGCGATTCTTCCGCGAAATGAGCCGCACCGTACACCCCAACCAGGTTTGCTGGAACATCCTGCTCAAGGCTCACCGGAAGGTCAACGACTATGCTGGTGCAGTCGAGGTCTTTCGCAATATTTGCGAACGGTTCCAATCGCCCACCATCGCGGCCGTCCGGATGATGGTTGACATGGCCGGTGCGCGTGGAGATCTTGATTTCGTTCTTTCGCTGGTGAATGATATGCGCACATCTACGGGGCGAGTCGACATGAAGATGATGGGTGCTGTGGTTGAAGCTCTGTGCCAAAATGAGCGATTTCAAGACGCCGAGGAGGCAGCCATTAACGCGACCCGCGAGGTGTCCGAAGGCGCTGTTTTCATGTGGAACGTTTTGCTTGAACATAGCGCCATTCGCCGCGATCTCGGCAACGTGTCCCGCCTGCTGGGGCAGATGTCGGAAATGGGAGTCAAGAACAACAGCGACACATACGCCTGGTGTCTCCGGGCACTTGCATACTGCAAGCAAACCCAACATGCTCTGAGGTTACTCATGACTACCATTAGAGACGACGTTTCAAATATCACGGCGGACCACTTCCTGATAGTTCTTTCGTCGACACTTGGGACACACGACCTGGAGACGTCGTTGAAGACGTTGGATTTGATGAGATCGCCGAATATCCCGAAGTCAACCGTCGAGATTCTTTCCGAGGTGTCGGCCCTGAACACTTGGCGCAAGTTCAGGGCCGATTTTAGGGACGGCGTATCACAGGCCGAGTTCGTGTCGTCTGCCCTTGCGGCCTTCCGCCGCTGCATCGTGAGACTCGAAAATACGGAAGATCTTACCAAGAGGGAGCTGGTGCGCCCGGCCGACGTGGAGAAGATGGTTGTTTTTTGCGTTCTCATGAAAAACTACGCCACGGCCCAAGATTTAGTGGACGCATTCAGGAAGGCATATCCTCAAGACCGATATCCCGAGAGATACACTCACCAGGTTTACAACGCGTTGCTAGTAGCGTACACAGGAGAACGAGACTTCATCAACGTCGACAGGACCTGGGAGACAATGTTTCAAACCATGAAAGAGGAAGCGCTGGTTCAAGGAAAGACCCGGAAGGGCAATGGCCCCATGCGCAAGGTGCCGTTGCGGATGGTGGCCAGCTTCCAGTATCCACTCACGAGTATGCTACGGTCGTGCTTGCAACGAAACGACCCACAGAGACTCACCCAGGTGGTGAGGCAGGTGCGCCAGGCAGGCTTTGAGCTCAACAACCTGAACTGGAACTTTTACATCCAGTACCTTGCCCGGATGGAGCAGCACAAGGATGCCGTCTTCCTGTGCGAGAAGATCCTGATGCCAGGTTGGGTTGGTTGGCACAACAGGATTCCGATTTACGACAGGGCTCGGGGAAATGTCGAAAACATGAAGATACCCCTCCCGACCCGCCAGCAGTTGCGCTCACGGCTGTATCTGAGCCCAAGCAAGTTTACTATTCTTACGCTATCCAAGTCCCTCACAGACGCGCAGGCAGCCAGCAGCTGGTCGACATCTGCCTCTCGGTATCTCAATGAGATTCTGGCCAACTCGGGGCGTGTTCAAAGGGCCATCAGGTCTCTCGGAAACCTGTTTATGCACGAGATTAGAATTTTGAGTAAACCTGCGTTCTACGCCAAGAACATCTCAGCCTGGGCAGAGCGGGAGATGGAAGAGGAGTTGAACAAGGAGAGACAGCGAGCTCGACTATCAGAGATGATGACCACTGAACAAAGGACTTCTACTTTGGGCACAGCCAGCGAAGAATCTACCGACGAATTGGACCTTCTCGAAAAGACCATGGATATTTCCTCGCCGCAAACCCTGAGTGACCGGCCAGAACCGGATTCCGATCCTGACGGTCGCAAGACGGATGTTGAAATTGGGGAAAGTGCGGAAACCGAGTCGACGCCATTCAAGGTGGACTTGAGGCCGCTGACGGGAGGAAACGACGACTACAATGTCATCAACATGGCACTGTTAAAGACGTACAAAGCCAAGATTTTGACAGAGAAGGACGGCGAGGCTGGGGTTCCTGCAATGAAGGAGTCGGCAGACGGAAAGTGGGATTTGGAAGTGGTCGAACGCACCACGGGGGGAATAGATATGGTATCCAAGAGGCTGACGAACATTAGGGACAAGAAGATGAGAAGAAAGAGACCCGTATAATGAGGAATTACTAGCTGCCATCGTGGTCATCATATCGCTCCTGTTGGGAATGCTTGATAGTTGAGGGGCATAGGGATATTGGGTGTTTGTGTGGTTCCGTGTTTGAAAATGTGCATAAACGACGCGAGCATAAAAGAACCAACCGGCAATTTCAAAAGCCGGTAGTATGGGCGGAGGTCTTCTTTGCCCCAGGTGTTTTTTTTTTTTTTTTGGGGGGGGGGCATATAGTGGGGTGTATCGTGTCTGTTCTTCCCCTTGGCAAAAGCATATAGAGACAATTGTACCAACATGTAGCTGCTACTACTACCACCACTCACACACATTCGCGTCATACTTTCGAGTTTCGACAGTCAAGCAGCTTGGAATATGTAAATGACTGGCTCGTCTAGAGCTTTCGTTGAATTGGACCGGATGCTAAATACCATCAAATGTCTGGATGGGATGCATGTGCGTACCACATAGACCTATACGACCAGGAAATAAACAAAGAGGGCGAATCTAACGTCGAGTCGTCGCCACTTTCAACTGGGAAGGGGGTTTGCAAAAACCAGCTAAAAGAAGAAGGCCATGATTCGCGAAGAGCATAACAAGACGGACGGCAGCTCATAGGTACCCGGGTCATCGACCATAAATCCATCAGATCCCAATTTTGACCATCGCATCCAAGACCGCGCCCTACCGAAACAACCACACCAAAAACCTCCTCATCAACTTGACACCCGCGGGCGTCCCCTCCGTGCCGTCATCCGTCCCCGTCCCAACACCAACCACATTCTCCATCCCATCCGTCATGGCGTCGTCGCTCGCCAGGCCCAGGGCCGTCTTCTCCATGACGAACTGCGCGGCGGCGGCGGCGTCGGCGCTGTAGTCCAGGTGCGCCGGGGTTAGGAGACCGAAGTTGCGTTTCTTGAGTTCCCTGCCTGCTAGTCCCGCTGGTGGTTGAGCTACTAGACCATCCATAATCCCTGCCGATGCCGTTGTTCCTTGCGACCTGCCTGCCCGGTCGTCTTCCCAGGTGATAGTACTAGTAGTGGTACCGGTGGCAGAACTATCTCCGGCAGGAATTTTGATTTTTCCGTTCCCGCTGCCGAATAGACCGGAAATCAGGTCGTCGGCCTCGCTTAGTAGTAGGTGGTCTGACGTGGGGGTTTCTCCCTGCTGCTGCTGCGCCTGGCAAACCGGATCGCCGACGTGGCAAAGCGAGAGTACCCTCGCGGACGCGACGCCGGTTAGGTTTCTTGCTTTCGCGGAAGGGACGGAGGCGTTGAAGTCGGCGCCTGGTTCTGCGAAGAGGATTACGCTGTTGAGGCTCTGGGCTAGGTTTGTGGTTTCTGCTGCTGCTGCTGCTGCTGCTGCTGCTGCTGCTGCTGCTGCTGTTCCCGTTGCTGCATCTGCGCCTGTTCCGATGCCTGCGGAAGTGGTGGAAGCTGCAGCTGTTGCGGTGGTGGTTGCGGCAGCGGGGTCGTTTGGATCTATAATGTCGGCAACGGGAAAGGCTTCCAGCAAGGCAACTGCATCTCGGACCACCAGTGCCCCGGCGCTGTAGCCGGAAAGGGTGACTTTAGTGTCTGGGCACGCGGCCATGAGCTGGGAGGTCAGGAGCGCCATGCGGCGAGAGGGACTGCCCTGGATTCCGAGGACTGTTTCGTCTCTGCTGTTGCGTCTGCTGTTGCGTTTGCTTTTGCTTTTGGGCTTAGCCGACTGGGGAGAACCTCTCTTGGACTTGGGGGGCATCGCAGGACCCTGGTGAGGAGCCGAAAACCCCTGAGGAGAGAAGAGGTCGTGCTTGGGCTTGCGGGAGAACAGCCCCATATCATCGATATCTTCGGTTGGGGCTGGAGTAACGACGACGCCACTGTCTTGGTTGTCCCACGTCCAGACTCTTGCGCGTTTTGAAAGCTTCTTGGTATTAATAGTGGCGCCGGCGGCATTATCTTCGGCCTCAGCCTCGGCTTCCACCATCATTGCCTCCATAGTAAGATCATGGCCTTCTTCGTCCCATCTCCAGACGTTGAGTCTCTTATGCATGGGCTTGGTCCTAGTCCTGGTCCTGGTCCTGGTCTTGGTCTTGGGAACGACCAAATCATCTACTTCATCCTTATCCCATGCCCACACTTTTGAGCGGGATACCATGCCCTTGCCCCCTTCCACTTTTCCAGTAGCTTCCGTTTCGACCCATCGCTTTTCCTTTTCCAAAAGTCGGGATATCATATCCGGCATCTTGCTCTTGTCATCAGGCATATCAAGCCGTTTCTTAACTTCCTCTCTCTTAGAAGCCCAGTTCACATCATCCATTGTTTCTTTCTCCGCTTCAGAAGCAACCCATCTCTTGCTCTTTTTCTCGGTCACCCGCTCCGTATCATCCACCCCCTTCACTTTGTCCCCAGTAGCAACCCATCGTTTTCCTTCCTTACTTCTATTCTCAGCTTCCCGTGCCCCAACAGCCCCCTCCGAGCTCAAAATCTCCAACTCACTAGTCTCTCCATCCCACTCCCACACGTTGTTCCTTCTCTCCAACTCCTTCTTGTCCCTTCTTATCCGTTCTATCGCAACTTTCACTCCCTCGACAAGTAACCCATACCGCTCGAGCAACTCTTCCTCACTCACTCCCGTCAAATCACCCCTCTTCATCACCACTTCCGAATAAATCTCATCAAGCATGGCTTTCGCCTTTTTCGCGATGGCATCTATCCCATTCACACTCCTATAAGATAGTCGTCCATAGCGTTCCAGCAATTCCTCTTCGCTCAAACTAGACAGATCGGCTGGGGTCCTCGGGTCCAAAGGCCGCCCCTTCATCCTCTTTTCCGTTTCTTCAACTACCTCATCCTCCTTTTCTTCTTGATCACCGTGATCCTCGCCACTTTCACCGACGTCTTCGTTGCCCTGGTCGTCGTCGCCCCGTAGCTCCGCAATATAAGGCAATCCCTGCAACGCTAAAACATTCGGGTCGTGTGTGTATCTGTCGGTGATCGCCACTGTTGCCGCCGTCGCTGTGACTTCTGTTCCCGCGGCTATAGCTGCATCTATCGTCGTCGTTGTTGTGGCGGTGTTGGTGCCGTTCGAATCCATCAGATACGCTGCCAAGGCGTCGAAGAACGGGGGGCCGGTCAAGAACCCGACGTTTCCTGTTGATCCGCGTTAGTTTGAAAACACCCGGGCTCTCCTATTTTCTCCTTGTGCCCGTGACTTTGTGAAGTTTTGCGCTATCTTGTCGTGATCCCCGTCTTCTCTTCCCTCGTTACAATGCTCTTCACCTCCAACCGTCCCGTCTCTTGGCTTGGTTTTTCTCACACATCCATCCCGCCTCTCAGGGCAGCTGGGAGAACTTGGGTGTCCAAAGCCGGTTCGGTGGTGGTGGAAGGGAAGAAACATCCACGACCATATTTGTGTAATGGGGAAAAAAGACCTACCAGGTTCGCCAACGCCCCTGGCGAAAATCACCGCCATCCGTGGACATTCCCTTACTTCGACCACAGTTCCCGTAACGGTTCCATTTCCATTCCCTCCATTTTCCTCCATCTTGTCCACCAGCAAGTCAACAACCTCATTTCTCTCCGTCTGTCCCGTCTTCAGCGCCTTCACCAAAGACGTTATCGTGGCAATCCCGGAGTCGATCTCTTCACCGAGGTCGAAGCCGGAGAGTAAGTCCCCTGGGAGGAAGGATGAGAGACTGCGTTTGTTAAGTTCGAGCTCTAGTTCGAGTTCGGGGGGTTCATCCGGGCTGGGGCTGGGGGATTGGTTGAGCTTGGTGTCGCCCACATGATCTTCATGATCTAATTTGGTATCGGAATTTGGATTCGGGACTACGGCGGCGTAGCTTTGTGGTCTTACGAGATGTGATGTGGGTGAGGATGAGGATAGACCGGATGAGAAAGCTGAATTTCCTGTAGGCCCCTGCTGCGTTGCTGGGAGGGCGGAGACTGCGATGGCTAAAAATGATAAGGACGAAGGGGAGGTGCTGGAGAGAAGGGAAAGGTAGAGAGGGATAAGGGAGAGCCTTCGTGATGTTGAAGGGATGTGCATCTTGACTATTGATTTTTAAGGGGTTGGAGTGACGATGATTGTTGGTTGTTCGTATTCGAGTCTACTCTTGTCTAGATGCTAGGTATATGGTTAAGAATTGCACCCTCAGGACCCCATGGATTCAGGCGAGAGTGTTTTGAAGGGGAGGCGAGGCAAATGGCCTCCGGTTGGCTTGACGTTCGCTCTAATCTCTCAGGTCCGTTCGGTTTTTGGTATCGTAATATCTAAAACTCGAACATCAGGTTGATTCGGCAGATGAAATGAGGGCATGGAAGTCTACTCTTGCAATTGATGATGATGAAGAAAGAAGGTATGTTTAAGTTGTAAGACGCGCACAGATTGCAGCAGGAGCAAATTCCCTTGAAATTTCAAACCCGTCTTGTCTTGTGTGCTTGCCACTTCGTCGTTCCTTCTCTGATATCTCCAGGCCCCCTTTCCTTCGCTAAACGTCACAGCCATGTTAGACAAGCAGGGTGCAGTATACAGACATGTATCCATGCAGCACCTGACAGCTATGTACCTATGACAAACACCATCCCTCCAAAATGACCAGGTTCTCCGCGAGAGGATGGGTTTAGGGGGAAAGTTGATGAAAAGACAATATTCCCTCCTAGCTGCCCTGCGTTTTGCGGCCGAAAGTCATCAAAATTAAATCAAAGGACGTATTCACGAAGCAGCAACTCGACCGTCAGTCAAGCCTACGCGCACGCGAAGAGAAGTAGAACTACTGGGTGGTCCTGCCGGTTTAGCCCTTGTCTGTTTCGGGTGTCGCCCATTTGAAACAAATCGGAAACCCAGCCTAAAGATACATCTGCAGCAAGTCCAATAACTCGCTCAACATCAGATGAAAGCGTAGAAAGGAAACATATGTGCCGACCACCGAAGTTGATGAAACGAACATGGAAAGACGTCCTGGGGATGGACGGATCTCCCATTCGCATTGTGCAATACTTTCGCTGGCGCAGGCTATAGCAGCTCCTCCCTATCAGCCACGTAGTCCACCGTAAAACATAGTTGGAAACACACGACTACTCGAGAAATCACATAATAACCCGATAGGTGCTGCCGTTGGCAGTGCTATTGGGAGTAGCACTGGTATGATAGTCAGTAGCCGGTGCAATAAGCAGGAGCAGAATAACCAATCGAAATCATATGTACAACCCAATAGTTCCCAAAAACATCGGCCTAGTCCCAAGTCTAAACCTGCTCACAAATAATAGCGCACTGCTCCCCTGTTATTCTATCATTCGTCTCTTGGTAGTCCCTTCTGACCGCCCACTGTCTAAACAGTGAGAGCTCCCCTGGGAATCACGACGATGAGAGCTAAAATCCAAATCAAATGCCTTCATCGCATCGACGGCCAGCTGAACATGTCCCCGAGAGAAATCCTTCCCATCCTTCAACGATAGGGCCTGGGCAATCCTCACGAAATTCTTGATCTGCCCAACGTTGAGTTCTTCCCTCGCAAACAAATCAAGGGTACCGTCCATGGCAGCCTTGGCTTCGAACGAAGGGGAAACGCGGGATAGAAATGTGGACCAGATAATGATTCGGCTGGCTTGACCGAGCCTGGGGAAATGCAGCGCCAAGTGCACGCGGGATTTGAAAGCTCTGTCGAAAGATTCGACGCGGTTGGCGGTTAGAAACAGGACCCCTTCATAGTACTCGAGAACCCTAAGGAACTCTTTGATGTTGGTCAGCACCCACGTCACCCAACGGTGTCCTGCAAAGTTGATTTCTTGGGAATCGAAATACCTGCTACGAGCCCATTCCTTTGAAGGTCATGAGCTGTTCTCTGCTCCAGGTAGACGTCGGCTTCATCTAGTAGAGCAACAGCCTTCCATTTTGTGGCCAGCCGGAAGGACTCCGGCAGGCCGGCCTCAATGGACTCAGCCGTAGGACCGAGGTTGCTGGCCTCGATTCTCATGAGGGGCTTACGACAGTGGTCTGCCACCCTTTCTGGTAACTTACCGCGTAGAGCATGCGTTAGTCGTTTCTCCATGCTGAGACCTCCGAGAAGGGAGGTGGGTGAGGGGGATCTGCTACCAGCTGCCAGGGCTTTGCCCACACCCGGCTCCCCGTGGAGGAGACAAACAACGCCTCTACCCTTTCCTCTAATCACGTCGTCAAAACCAAGAGTCGAGTTCTCATGGACTTGGGCAAGGGACAGTAGCATGTTTTCGTACTGGGAATTGAGCACCAATGACGATTGGAAGGCGTCGGCGGCAAATTCGACCTCTTCCACATGCTCAATGTTGAAAACCCCCCATTCCTTGGAACCGAAGGAAAAGCCTGCCACCAAATCGTCGCTCTCCATGTTAGTGCCATCGGCGCTGAGTCTCGCCGGATCCTGGACTACAAATGGCACATTGGACGGCCTGGACTCGTACATGGTCAAGGGATCAATCATGATGCGGCTGCTGACCTATGTCCGAGGTTAGCTTTGCCGTCAACGTTTTGGAGAGGTGAGAGTGCTGATGTACCCAAGTGGAT
Organism: Zalerion maritima; assembly: GCA_022664585.2. NCBI lineage: Eukaryota > Fungi > Ascomycota > Sordariomycetes > Lulworthiales > Lulworthiaceae > Zalerion > Zalerion maritima. Next base: position 71,212 of record JAKWBI020000103.1, on the reverse strand, counting down.
CTGATAGGAAACTTATCATCCTCGCCTTGCGCTGTTGGGTGCCTTGAAGGCCCAAGAGTCGCCGCCACGCCTTTGTAGCTCCTGTGATGTGGCTTACAATGACGAACAAAATCTTTCCCTCTCTTAACCATCCTGGTGCGAATATCTTCCTGCTCTAGGTGGAATTTCAAGGGGGACTACTAGCAATTCATGCAGAGACCGATAGCCTTCGTATGGTGGGACGCTAGCGGCGACGGTCCTGAATCCAAAGCCATCCGTGTCGTAATCTATGCATTCCCCTTCAAACTCCCAGTCTTGACTTGGTAGTAGGGAATTCTTGGCCTTTGGTTTTGATATTGACTTGAACCTGAGGACTCGAAATGCTTTCATGTGTGTATGAACCGCTAGGGGCGAGACGTATATCAGATCACCGGGCTTGTAAACAGTCCACAGGTTTTCGAAGTCCATTTCCGGCGATGCACCTCCAGCTAGTTCGATGAATAATGTGTAGTTGGCGAGTTCAGTACCGAAAGCCTCGTATGTGTACTCAGCAAGATACGCCAGGTGTTCCTGTTCTTCTGAGCCCAGGGGTAGATGGAGTCCATATTGGTGTCGATGTTGAAGTGCTTGTATTCCGGGACGGTAGCCTTGAGGGCAGCCTTCATGTATGGTGAGCGAATCTCGAGCTCCGTGTAGTCGACTTCGTTCCCAGCCTGAGACCAGAACTTGACCTCTACCAGCGCTGTTTCATAAAGAGCGTCACTTCTATCTCTGGAAAAGATACATGAACCATCGAGCTGATCATCCATGATTCCAGTAAGAAAGTGCCGAAGAAATACAGGCACAAGATAGCAGGCTTTAGGTGAAGGTAAGAGAACGGTGTTGAAGATTGAGAAGATACATAACTAGTCAAGTCTAGGACCGCCGCCAGACTTTAATGGAATTTTGTGGACTTTGGTCCCCAGTCTTGCTTGGCTTGGCCGGTGTGAAATGCAAAATGTGGTATGGCATGCGGGTATGAGGGGCGGCGAATCAGAACTGCTTGCTTTCATGAATCTACTTTTTCTTTTTCCATTCGCCTCCATAGGGACTTTCGCCTACTACTGTAGGTACTTAAGCATGCACTGTTCCTACAGTAGGCGTCTAGTTCTTTGCAAGGGACAGTCCCCATCTATAGATGCAACTTCTCAACTTCAATAAAAAGACTCCAAATCCCACTTTGGTACCGCCATCAACCAATTCTTCAAGATCGAGCCTCGAGCAATCTCAGGCTACACTTCAGCTTGGATCCATGTTTCAAATTCCCAACTAACGTCCCGTCCCGACAAAGTGGTTTCCTTGGCCGAGAGGTACCCTCTCAGCCAGCAGGCGAAATGGCTCCGTCTTAGGTGGTGCTGCAAGCCATCTTTCAAGGGGCCCGGCGCACTTTCCACCCGAGATGGGCCTCTTCGCTGATTTAGCAATGGGACCTGGCGAAGACCTCTCTTTCTGTGCCTGAATTTCAGTTGAGATGAGTGCTGTACGAGCTTGATTGGGCGAGGACTCACAGAAATGCCGTTATTATCACCGTTTCCACTCTCCGTGGCACCCATTGTATCGTCGCTTAGGTGGGATTGGTCTGGGAAACAAGGTAGCTCAACTTGTGGAATCAAATTCTTGAGAAACTGGGACGGCTGAATGGTAAAGCTCGAAACCAAAATCTACTTTAGTGAGCGCAAACATGCTCTTTTATACTTGAATAATAGATCCAATCCCATCCATGGAGGGACTATTTCGAACTTGTTGGGACCATCTTCCATACTCGAGTGTTAAGGCACTAACTAACTTACCTTATTTTCAAGTTTCTTCCCCAGACAAAAGGGAGGAGTGGGCACTCAACGAAGCTTCAGGATCCATGTTTGGTTCGCCATTCGCACCGGACTTTGGTGGACTATGGTAATTCTTGGGGTCGGAAGGGAAGGGGGCAAAGGCAGTTTTTGATTCGCTGGTGGACTTCTTCTGACCTTTTGTGGTCGAATACTCTAGCGCATCGATGGTGCCCCAAGTATTTGCCAGCGCGCGTCACCCCAAAGATCCGCAAAAGTCCGCAGGCGAAACGCAGAGCGAAGATGGCGAGATACCCGGTTGGTACAAGACTATAAGCAACTCATTTAGTGTCCAAAACGGCCTCAATTTCCCTCCATCATGGACTCCATACTAACTACTCGAGCATCACGGGAGGAGAATGTACAAAGACAAGATCGCTGAATGGGGATTCGCGAAGTATTTGAAGAGAGAATGGGTGGGCAAAATCGCCAAGGCGTCCCGGCAGAGAGAATCGAGATCCAATGGCCAGAACACAGTTGTTGTCGTTGGCAACCAAACCATGCCATTGCGGAAGGTCCGGGAGTCGTATGCACGGCAGCAAGATAGTAGCGTCAGAGGTAGTGACCGCCCACTTTCTTGTTTAGTTTACATCTGTTGCTCTTAGCACTAGGTACTAATTTTGAACCAGATGGTGGAACGCCCACCGACATGCCTCATTTCGTTATTGAAAAAAACCAAGAGCGTAATAAACCCAGCTGCCCTCCCCTCGACGCTTCCTGGCGCTTCATCTCAACCCCCTCCTCCAGCGGCGAGAACTCCTCTTGCCAAGGAAAAGATAGATCAAGCCTGGACTCCCTCATACGCCGCTTGCAATATAGACAATGGTGACGCCAGCGTTCTTCGGACAGAGTGGCGGGGCATGTCTCTCGGCGAGCTAAGTCAGCTGAAGGTCGACGCTGCCGCACATGACCAAGCAGGCGATCTAGGGGATGCCGAATACGCATTTCGCGATGCCTTGGCCGGCTTTCGCCATCTGCTCAGCTCGTGCCACGAGTTCGCGCTGAAAGCTGGCTACCACCTCGCGACTTTCTACGCCAACCACAGCCGAATGCCCGAGGCTGACGGGGTGCTGAACTGGATGTCCGAGAATATAGTGCGGAAGCATGGACTTGGGCATATGAAGACGGTCGAACACTACGTGATCATGGTTGAGCTGCTGCAGGCCTGGTCGCGCGAGGAGCATGCTGAGGTGCTCCTGTTCCGGGTAGGCGAAGGCCTCGATGCGAACTTGGACGATAACACGGGTACTCGTACAACCGTCCCTACAGTGCCATGGAACGAGCGGTCATATTTCCAGGAGAGTCTGCAACGCCTCGACCCAAGCGCCATGAATCGGATCTTTCCGGCTACAGAAAACGAAGCGGCCGTGGACACCCGGCTGCGGATCGTGGACCTCTGGCTTGCGTCGAACAGCCCTGGAGACGTGGAACAAGTATTAAATAGGCTGGTCCAGCAATGCGAACAGTGCCCCAAGAAACTAGATGTTCAAGCTCTCAAGGCCCGCTGCCGACTTGTCAAGCTCCAGGTCAGCCGCGGGGATACCGCTTCTGATAAGAATACCATGTTCATAACGTACCTGATACAGACCGGCGTCGAGTTTCAGCGTCGCTCGGGGTGGGAGGATGCTGCTGAATGGTTTGGGAGGGCATACGGGCTCTGCATCCGTATCTTCGCAGCCAAGCAACCAAGGACACGATCGCTTGAAGAAACAATTGCAAAGCGTCGCTACGACATTGTTTCTACGGCCATGGTTGAAAAGATGCTCACCACAGGTGCAGGAGAGATGGTACATCGCATTATGTAGTGCCCTCTGGCCTAATACGCAGTGTTTATCTCTCCAATGAAATACATTGAAGTCTCTCCATGGCACTGTTTGCTTCTAGTACTTCCGGCACATGAAAATACACCTCCTGCAACTTTACGGCAAATTAACGATCGAGCGCAAGTGGCCAGATTCGGAAGCTTTGAGGCACTTGGTTCCACGGACACAGCTTAGAGATCGACATTTTAGCTATCAAACTGTTCTAAGTTGCCGTGGATTCGGAGAGCTTGGGTTGAACTAGCTGAAGAATTTTCATTCCGTTGCCAGTAGCAAGAAAATCTCGAAAGGAACGATGAACGAAACCAATCGAGGTCTGCAGAAAAGGAGTCAGGTTTCACGCTCCACCGGTACGAAGCTATTCCACCGAGATTCCTCACCCCACCGATCGTTGTTGACAGCCGGGGGAGAGGACTCAAATATCAGCCTGAAAGTCTCCGGAAACCCCATCTTCGTGTCATTGGATAGCTCGATCATTCCTTCATAGCTCACACTCTACGCTAGACGTATCTTTCGGACTACCATCTCATTCTCCTTGGTGTGAAACACCATCTAATCAACAATAATCTGTCGAGACTCAAAAGCAGGGTCCAAAATGTATTTCTTGAGGTTAAGCTTATATCTTTGTAGGAGGTCGCATAGTTCTTTGTGGGCTCGTACAATAGGGGCCCACGCGGACCCACGAATTTTTCATGACAAAGTAAATTAAGTTTCGATTTTTAAAATTAAATATGGGGACCAATCGCCAGCCACTGGCTTATAACATAAAACTCCATGTGGGCCTATAGGTTTCTTTTTGCGCACGGCCATGTAGGTCCTTTCTTTCAACGTAAAGAAATGAATCCTTTTTATACCAACCCACCTTTTAAAATCCCTCACCCTCGTACGAACTCGCAGGCTTTCCCACACCAGCCCATCCTACCAGGTAGATGACACAATATATTAACAATTGGAACAACGAGCCAAAGGATCTCCTTCAAGTCCTGTTTTTGTCTCCATATACAGCCCTTGCCACATAACACTTCATTGATACTTCCAGTATTATTATTCTTCTTATTATTATTACGCTGTGTGGGGGACTACTACTGTGACATGGAAAGTTCTTCAGTTCGATGACGATGTATTTACAATGGAACCTTGTCCGGAATGGACAGTTGCAGTGCAGCTAACTATGTACTGCTACTCTTGTGTGCCCTTGGTCCGAGCGTATGCTCGTGATCAGGGCTAACCCTGTTGGGATATACCTGCCAGCTACTATAAAACCTGGTTCTTTATGATTAAAGGTGACATGTGGGTCTGCTAAGCGCACGGTTCCCCGCTGCCAGTGATATCACCTCCGTTTCTCAGATTTCATCTACATACCATCACAAAATAGCAAAGGATACAAGCCCAAGCAACAAGGGGCAGAATGGACTCGTGCACCCGCTCCGACAGCACGGTACAAGGCTATCAGGCCGCCCGGGGAAGAAGCAGAGAGCCCATCATCATCAATATTGCAAAGTCAGAATGTTAAGCGACTGATTGATAGATCGAGAGAGGGAGGGAGAGAACGTACATGATATTATTGTGCGTCTACTAGTACAGTAGTACTGCAAATATTATATGCATCCTGCGGCCACATGGCATCATACCACCTCTTCTTACCACCCGAAAGCCGCGATAAAAATAGCGAAATCTGTCAAAATACTCGCAACTCGCGTTCAAAGCGCTAATATGCCGAACGATATTTTTGAATAATGCATGGTTTCATACCAGCCAGTGTAGGCAAAATGCAAACACCCAATCTTTCAAATTTCACCCCCAAAATCAGTACTCACCCCCAAAAATCTAGTCCCGGTTTTTTCGTTATATCTAGCAAGCCCATGCAGCAGTCGTCCAAGTCTACAAACAGCTGAATATCAGATCTTATCATGTCAATATCCATATCCATTCCCGGTGACCATCCTCGGGTGGGGAAAAAAGAAAAAAAGAATTCTACGGCGAACCCAGTATCTCCGTCAGTTTCTACGCAATGAATCCATTAGCTCTCTACTCATACAGTTCAAGACCCAAGTGGGTTTAAAAAACCCCCCTAAAAAACACCGGGCCTTCAAACCATCGGGATGACAAGTTTTCACTCACCTTCCACCCAGTTCGACCTTCCCCTGTCTGGAAAGGGGTGAAGCGAACTTTTGCCATCGGACAGGCGGGAGAGTTTTTTTTTTTTTTTTTTTTGGCGTAATTTACCAGCTCCCGGCCGGGCGGCCAACGTACAGTCTCGATAGTATCCTTCGCCATGTATCTAATCATGGTGACATCCCTTGTCTGGCCGATCCGGTGCACGCGGTCCACGGCCTGGGATTCCACCATGGGGTTCCAGTGGGGGTCCAGGAGGTGCAGGTAGTTGGCAGCTGTGAGGTCAATGCTACATATGTACGTGCAAGGAGTGAGTGAGTATGTGGTCGGGCCATGGCTTAGCGTAGAGCAACAAGCATACAGCTCGGTATGCTAAATCCAACTCCAAGGAAATCTTGGCATGCACCGAGCACCACATCTTCCCCAATAGATTTGAATTCAAGGTCGGAGTCCCAAATACAATTAATGAGCACCATCTTACTCGACGTTCTAGTTTTGCAGCGGCTCGAGATGCACCAGAGGCTCGGGCCTTTCTTTTGCGAGCTTGGCACAAAATCAATCTCCCCCATTGCCTCGAGATGAGGAATCTCAGAGACACCTGGTAAACCTTGCCGCCAAGTGCCCCTCTGTCGAGCTACATAGCTCAGTATATACTCAGTGCAGGGGTAGCAGTTGATTCCCGACGTACCACTATATACATGACACCACTGCACCATGCCGCGACTCGAACAACCGAGGAGGCGGTTCATTTGATGAGATTCCTGCTGGAAGCTGGAGCTAGCCCAAATTCGACCTCACCTGGTAGCAATAGTCAGAGAACGAAGAATCCGGGATGAATGCGGTGCGCAAAACATCTCTCAATGGCTGGGCATGGATTGGGACCAGGTGGTGGAGGAAACGCGAACCAAACGGCAAGATCAAAATGAATAGGCTTCGTAAGTACCTAGCGTTGGATGTTCACACGCCACAGTGATACTCTTGGAGATCAATAGAAGAGATGAAGTCGCCATCCAATATGACCCCAACCCCACGTTGCGCGATGCCATGATTATGCAACTCGTCCCTCAAAAGAATGAATGTTCCCTGGGCCCTTTGTGGCTCGATGGCTAGCGTACGCCAACGTTCCTCAAAGCCCCCAGAGAGAATAGTATTAGATCCATTTACTAGAAATAGCACTTAAGGGGGTAAAAAGCTAGGTCATATATATATACTATGTAGGGGAACCCATGGATTACTTCTCTATTAGGGTTCCTTATATCCTTTGCATATATAACAGTTTCCCACGTACTGCCTTACAAATGATACGCACACTATTGCCAAGGCTTTGTGCTATTGTGTACGTGGGTGCGAGAGGGAAACAAAGCCTCGGAACCAGTAATTCTGGGATACGTAAACATACAGGAACTTTGTAAAGGGCGGGAAAGACAGAGATCTTGTCGATCGCTAATGGCGAGGCCACAAAGTACGCTGGTCCTTCTTTGGGGCTCCCCCATATACACATTTCTATACTCCCCCTCCCCCCCTTCACGCATACACTTCCACCCATCCACTCGCCTCCGAATTCCTCAAAGATCTCCATCCCGAGCACCCATACATTCAAACCACACAATATTATACCAAACCGGTTTCGGCCTAGGTGATAAGGGAAAAAGAAACCCCCTATCATTTCCGAAGTCCTTTCCAATCTTCCTACTCACCAACTCGCCACATCCCGTCCCGTCCCCACGAACTCACTTCCCAACTATCGATCCTGGACAGCTTCTTCCCGACTCCCCTTCACTTTAGAATGCACCACCGTCCCTAGAAGGTGAACTTCCCACCCCTACCTGCTAGCATCAAGACACCAAACTTCCATCCATCCATTCCCCAGCTCACCCCCGGCTCTTCAGGGCCAACTACCCTATCGCCCATCACCTTTCGTAGTCTTAATAACACCTGTACTTTGCGCCGCCAATCTTTCCCCCGCGGACACCAAGCAATGGCTTAGGAACTCCTCACCAAATAACTTACAACCCCAACTCTAAACCAGTTCAAACACCCCTTGACCAAGAACAACCCCCTAGTATTTTTGCATTTATTATTTCTTCTCCCCGCCCGGCGATAATACTACGTCGAGCCGCACATCAGGGAAACCCCTAGCCGTCCATCCGTCTCCAGATCCACCAGAAAAGGAACAAGAAAACAAAAATAAGTAGTGCCATCAGACCAGAACAGTGCTCGCGACTGCGGCACCTAACTTGGTGGAAAAAAAAAATTTAAATACCAATATACATAAATAAATTATATATTACTCCAGCACACCCAGCACATACTCCCCCGACGACGCAGCAGCGAGATACCACCTAGGGACCAAAGCCCTCGACTTCCGGCAAAAGAAACTCGTAGGACAGGGGCGTTCTCCGGACAGGTGCTCGCGTGTTCAGCATTTCTGCTCTTCAAGATGCTTCCCCGCGATACTATTACTTCCTGTATCACATGTAAACACGGCAGCATCTTGGACACGACCGGGTTCCCGCGTGCGTGCCCGGCCACATTTTTTTTTGGATATTTGCTTCGCCCCGCTCGTTTCTCAATGTACTGTACAGGCTTCCCGGCGGGTGGAAAGGGCTGCGGATTACCTGTTCATATATTTGTATCAAGGCCTTCTTGTATCCCGCCGATTTCTGAAGTCTCGGGGTCGACGCGTCCCTGGACCTATGTACATTGCTGCTCAGGTTAATATTTCCCTTCGGCTCAACCCAAGCGCCAATTTCTAGTAATAGCAGTAGACTATTACTACTACTGCTACTACTGCTAGTACGTCACAGATCAAGTCACTTGCGTGTTCACGAAAAGTCGGGGATGGCTAGGAGTATCTGAGGTACTGGGCATAGAATGCTTTTCCTGCCTCATTTCATGCTAGACTGACGGCTAGCTTGTCGAGAAAATACTATTCAGGAACCTTCCTATACACATTGCGCTAATAAACATTGCACGAGTCAACTTTCCAGTGATGAAGGAAGATGGACATGCAGCTACATTACGAGAGCCATCTCCACGGTGTAGCAGGCATTTACAATCTCGCCATCTATTCTTCAGTGACAACCTATCTACCTCCTGGTCTGATACCGGCCAATGAACACCTCTATCTGCTTAGCTCACATAAAGGACTTTTGGATGTGCTACACGCAACAGCTCCCGCCTACCGATATAAGCCCGCCGTTGTCGCTTTACCCGCCCATCTCCGACAAAAACCATTGTCTGCACATCTCCATGAAGAGAATGTCATCTAAAGAATAAAAGACCAATTTCCCAGCAACATTTATGCCAGTTATGTTCTACCATTGTGGGGACTTGGAAGAGGGGAATAATGTGGAATATATGCCACACCAAAAAACAAAACAAAAAACACCAGTCTACCATTTCCAATCCGAGAAAACCCCGAATGCCAGAAACGCAACCCGTTACCAATGCAGTAATGATCTAAAACATAGAAATGAGTAGAAAGTGAGGGACATTCTGAGCCAATATTTATCCCTTCGTTGTTTCAGGGTTCTGTTATCCCCTATTACATCCCATCTTCGAGACTCTTCTCGGATCTTTCCATGTCTTGCTGCTGCATCTCCAAGCTCCGCAAACTTTTAGAGAGTAGTCCCTCCGCCACAGGACTGCCGTTTATCGGAGAGTAGAAAGGATTTCCACCATAGCCTGCATCTCCCTTGTTAAGTTTGCCGTAACACTCGATTCTGGATCCCGGGTGTTTCCATTGGGTAAATTGGCTTGGTGAACTTTCCGGCCCAGCCGTGATTGACGGAGGTGACATCAACTTTGCTGTGGCGTCCGAAGCCTCACTAGAGTCATCCTTCTGGGCCGGTCCAAGGGGAAGCCTGAATGGAACAGGCTCAACCGGGGCTCCGGAGCTAGACAGTCGACCTATTCCGAACCCGTTATGAAGTGACCGACTCGCTTTGTCAAAATGATTGCTATTTCCCAGAGAAAACCCGGAACTCCGTCTGCGAAAGGCTGTCTCCATCGCCAAAGCGGAAGCAGCACCACCGATACCATTAGCTGACATGGGAGGATTCATGACCCTCGTCGGCTTGTACGGGGAATATTTCGGCTCCGGATGCGTTACCTCATTCCTCAGCTTCTCCTTGCCATCTGGGACGCGATTTGCAAACACCACACGAATGGACTTGTAGAGATAGAAGCGACCTCTCGACGGACAGCAGATGTGAATATGGACTAGGTATCTCAACCTTGGTCTGTCGCTTCCACTGGCGGGGATGTTCTCGATGATAGGACCCGCAGAGTAGCTTCGCTGGCGAATAAACGTTTTCGTTCCCGGCTCCATGCCCGAGAGGTCGTACGGCACCAAAAACAGCTTGACAGCTGTCTTGTTTGGATTTTTTATAATGATCTGAATTTGTCCTTTCTCGGGTATGCGGTAGCTTCCCCCTGGAGGGCACTTCGGGGAGCCTGATCGGCGTTTGGAACGAAGAACTCTTCTATTGTCGGCATCGGAACCCTCTGCCACAACGTCCCGCATTACTTCACCCATATTCAAATCTTCCTTTCCTCGTGCCTTCGAGTCCACCCTTCGACTTGTCGCTTTACGCTTCATACGCTGCTCTGCATCCGGGTTCGTAAGCCCGTTTTCAAGGTCTACCTGCCCCACATACGGACTGGGCCCATCTTCTGGGTTTGTCATTTCCTGAGACGTGTTCGCGTAGCTGTAAAACACCGCGGGAAATGGAAGTGTGACGTGTGGCGGACATCTCAAGCTGGATTTGCATTTCCCGATACCAAGCACGCCGATCTGGGCCACAAAATCCAGCGGTTTTGATGGGGTTGTTGACATTCGGCCGCGCAGAATGCTCTCTTCGTAGGATCCCACCATTGAGGCATGCTGGATAGGGGAGACGTCAGAGCTAAACGATGGGCGACGGGATCGGAGTAGTGCGGGGGTTTGTGGAGAGCCAAATTGGAAGCCACCGGCTGTTGTGACGGCCCGCTGGGGTTGGTGAGCTTGAAAGGATCCTTGTCGTCGGTGGAATGACCGTTGCGTCGGAATAATGGGCGTAGAAAACCCATACGATGTTGTATGCCGTCGGGCCATATATCTTCCATTTCCTTCAGACAGTTCAATGCTGTCCACGTGCAATTCGAGGTCATCATTACTTTCGGACTGAACTAGTGGACTCGTCGGGGGTTGGAACGCGAAGCTAGAAGACAGCGACGAACAAAGAGAAGGGGGTCCAGATCTACGATCGATCAATGGTGCTTCAAATGCCGTGTCCCTCCTGATGGGTGCGAAACTTCGAGGAGGAGAAGTTGCAAATGTCCATAACGTATCTGGTCTTATTTGCTCGGATGCGGGGGTTCGTCGTTTTTCCAGTGGCTTCCTCCCTTCTCCTGGTGGCTGCTGCTCCCTGAAATCACCGCTGTGAAGAGCAGACCTAGGTCGCTCTATTTCCAGCCCCTGACTGAGACGCGCCTCGTCGTCCCGGGCGGCATCTCTCTTTTCCGGTGTAATATTTGCTGGTGGAAGTAGACTGGGAGATGTGTCCGAGGGGGACTCGGGGTTACTTTGCGGCGGAGGTGATCGGATGAAAAAGAGCGATTCAAGCTGAACCCTTTGTTAGTGATATGGATACTAAGAAGAAAACCAGCCAAAAGGAGCCAAATTGTAGAGGGGCAAAAAGGGGGCAAGTATCTCACCCTTCGATTCGGCACCCAGGTCGGAGATTCCCCCCTCTTGAGCCTTTCAATCAGTTCTGCTCGGTCCGAAATCAGCTCGGGATCGTTTTCGGGCGTAGTTGGCTTCGGGCTATCCGGAATAATGCCTTCGCAAAGATCGGTTCGAATGCTTTCCTCGGAGCATTTTCGACGTAACAATTGACTCGGCGAGTCGATTGGAATCGGTCGACTTGGCGGAGGGTCCTCAGAGCCGTCCCCTCGTTCTAGGTCTTCTTGGAAAATGGGCATGTTGGGTGTTCGGGGGCAAAGTTTTGAGAGGTCTGGTTGGGCTGCAGAATTGTGTCTTCCTCTCGGAAAGTCAACAATCTACAGCCCATAGAAGTGGTGGTGTCGCTGCTGGGTCGTTGGAAGGTTGCAAGTATGTACAAACAAATGTGCCGCCTATAACGAGATAAAGGGGTTCACGTGGCACATTCGACCGCGGTGTTGGGACGAATGGGCAATTAATTGGCATGCAGGGACCGTGGCAATCGTCATAGCCCAACTTCTTACAGAGGAGGGTGGAAGTCGTTTGTCGTGAGCGGAATGGGTGTTGTGAGCGTCACTAAGGAACAAGCAGGGGTTGGTGTCGAACTCGGGTGTAGTTGGTTGAACGGCTAAAGACCCAAAGTCGAAGGAACGTGGAAGAAGGGCGGACAGGTGCTTGGTGGAGGTTTATGAAAGTTTTATACCGTGTGAGAGGGGGAAATAGTTCCGAACTTTGCCATGCAAAGCTTTTCGAATGAAACATTGCTTGACCTCACGTTAACCAAGACGAGCCGGACTATGTATGACAGCGGTCCGTTTGAGCGGCAGTGGTGGAGCGGCGAAATCGAGTGGTGAGGAAACAAGTCAGAGGGATGCAGGGATCTATGCGAGGAAATGGAGGCTAGAGAAAAGCCAGGCGCTAGCCCGTATGAGGCAATTCAAAAAAAAGAGGTGATAAAAGCCCGACAACTGCGCCTTCCCTTTTTATTCCGGTCATGAATAGGTGGCGTGGTTGAACGAGTCGCAATTTCTCATGAGCGGAAGGAAGTGGACATGGACAAGAGCAACGAGGAGGATAGGCGTATAAGACATGGCTGAATTTGTACGGACCTCTCTATGTAATTTCTGTTCGCAAAGCTGGAAAATGTCTCCATATGACTCCTCACTTTGGCCATGCATTATAACCCTAGGAGTACCGGTATCTTCAATTCTAGGCACGCTGCACAACTCCTCCTCACCCAAGGCGTCATTTACACGAGAGTCAATAACGCTCATTGATGCGCAGAGTGGAGCCTACCACGACATCCCCAACACCCATATGCAGTCCTCACTCCATATGGAATGAGCGTAAACAATGAATATTCATTCTAATGCACAATACGAAGCGAAGTTATCCCAACCCGGTAGCATTCAGGCCCAAGATCTGCAAGTTTCACCTTGTCGCAGTTCTCAACCCACGGTGCACCTGCACCTTTGGGGTTATCCTGTGTTCTTACACGGTAGAAGCGTCAGATGCGCGTACGTTGTCGATATCTCGTCCACTTGTTATCGCGCAACTGTTCTTCCTTATGGTTTGCTGCATCAACCCACTGCCCACTTCCCCATTCAGAGGTCTGGAATCCCGAGCCAAGAGATAGCGGCTTTTAGCCGTTCTGAACCCGAGTTCCTCGAGAGGAGTGGAGCCCGCCGCTCTTACCGCCAGAAAGACGGTATAGGAGGAAGGAAGTCAGATCAAGGTAATCAATCATCAGTAGTCCGCCCCAAATGCGGTGCCAAACGGTGTCGGAGGAAAGGAATTTATCAGTGACGATAAAGAGGCATATATATGTCTCTACTCTTTTCTCAGACGCACCTGAGATCAAACTCCCAACATCCTGGTCGGTTCCCCCATCAGTGACGAGATGGCTCCAGCGCTCTCTCCTCAGACTCCGTTTCTCAGCTCGTGACCTTGATCGGCTTATGCATCCGCGCCTGCATAAGTCGACTCATAAAGTGGATCTCTGCCGGCTGTGTCACTTCTGGCGTTTGCATTTGCAGCGGTCCAACGCAGCAGTAGCAGCAGGTACATTTGTGTTGTATCTTCCAGCTAGTAGCTCACCTTGCGAACCGACACAACGGAAATGGCTGTTCTTTCTTTTTGGGTCCTTCCCGGGTCAAGCACTTTAATTCTGATCTATACCGCGTTGGGCAAGCGCCCCGCAAATCTCACCGCCTACGCTCAGAAATACTCGGCAGAAAAAAAAAGTTTCACAATAGCACATCGACAGCTATAGACATCACATCAATCCACACTCCCAAGCACACCTCGCAATATCCTTAGAATCTCTCCCAAAATGGGCCACAAGCCCACCATAGAGCCCTTTGAAGATAAGGAACCCCACAAGAAACCTTACCAAAAACGCACCCTCCGCAAGCCCATCCACAAACCAGTCAACAAACCCAAACCCAACTCCAAACCCCGCCAGCACCAACAACAACCTCACCACCTCCGCCCCGAGAACCTCCCCGACGGCCCCTGGAAGCGCAAGCTCCTCCGCGAAAAAGCCGAGTCCATTACCCGCTCGAAAGCCGCCCGTTCCTACAGCAAGATCCGCCGGCAGCACGCTCACGAGGTCGCGACGCAGGAAGCAGCGAAGGCAAAGGCAAAGAGTTCAGGGACCGTTATTATTGTACCTGATGTTGAGGCGCAAAACAAGAGTAGCAAGAAGAGGACACACCATGATGGTGACGAGATGGGCGGTGGCAAGGAAGAGCAGGATGAGGACGGAGAGTCTACTGATAGCAGCGAAGAACACTTCCATACCGCCTCCGATGGAGAAGCAGGTTCGTCATGGTCAGAAGAGGAGGAAGTAGAAACAACCCCCGGCCGACGCAACGGCTTCGAAGCCAAAACTCGACCCGGCGACTCCATGCTCGACAATGCCGCCGCTACAGGAGAGCGCGAAAACTACATCTCTCCCAACTCCGAGTCCGACTCTGAATCTGAATCTAAACTCGAACCCACCTCAAACAGCAAATCAATGTCCGGACTATCCAGACCATTCTTGAAATTGAAATCGGTATCCAAACCCCACAAATCCCACCTATATGAAAGCCAGGACCGGGACCAGGAACATGAACACGGTGGCTCGGCAGAAGAAATCCAAGAGTCATCGGGCATGCACCCATCCCGCGCCTCCCTCCTAGCATCACACTCCTACCTCTCAACCGCAGCCCAAAAACAGCAGCGGCGCCTCTCAAAGCTTGAACACCGTCGTCTAGACCGCGAAAATAGAAACCAGGACCGCCTTAACGCCATCGCGGATAGGGAGCGCATGCGGAAGCTCATGAGGAAGGCAAAAGAAGTGGGTCCCGACGGGAAGAGGAAGCTGGGAAGGGAAGGTACTGTGCTTTACGAGCAGGTCAAGAAGCTTGTAGGGCCTAGTCTTAGTGGTGACAATAGTCGTGATGGGAAGAAAAGGAAAAGGGGCGGCAAGCGATAGAGACGACTAGTTAGGTTTGGGTGTTGAGCGAGCAAGTGAGAAGGAAGGGAAGATGAGAGCAGATAATGGTTTCATGGTATGCATATGCATATAGAAGCACAGCGTCTTGCGGCGTCCAGGGACTAGTAAGCGCCAGCCAGGTCTACAGGTCTTACCGTGGGGGGGAGGCGGGAGGAAAGCGTTATTTTGATACCCCTACAACAGAAGCGCAAACACAATGATTGCTCAATCACTATAAGAGAACATGATAAGAGCAATTATTCCAATGATCAAGCCCAAATAGGGCTTAGTACAGTCCACAAACCTTTACACACAGGCAAAATAATTGATCCCATGTAACCAAATACGACAGTGTCAATCGGGCGCACTGATAAGTCCACTTTTGAAGGAGAATATAATCTTAGAGTCTGCTCCAGATTTCATCGACATTGCGGACTCTCGAGGCTGTTGTCACAGGAATGAGGCTCACTTGCTTTTCACGCACAATTTCCTCCTTCCCCACCTCCATGCTTCAGGTCGATCTACCTCAAAAGTGCTATCAAATTATTTTGCCCATGATTCATTCTCCGAAGCGAAGAACAAAAGTAGGTAGCCAGCCCAGTGCCATCACGATCACCACCACCATACAACACATCTCAGCTCCACATGCAAATGCCTGGGTGGAAACTGACCCTCCAGAAGAGAGAAATCAAGAAATTCCGATCTTGGTAGAAATGAAGTACAAACAATGTTATGATATCTTCCCAATCTGCCGCCCATGTCGAAACAAACAAAAGCCAGAAAGAAAAGATGGATATCATTAAAAGAGCCCTAGTCCGGTGTCGGGAAATGGGATTGACACGAAACACACAAAAACTCCTTAGCGCGGCTTCTCCGCTAAAACTTCATCCCATGAGTGAAAAGAAAACGCATCGTTAAACACACCGGGGTATTTATTTCGTAGACGAGGTGTATTTGGCGTGATCATTCGATACAACCTACGTCTTTGCTGGGTAGCGTGTGGAGGGAATGAGTATAGCACCAGGAACAAAATCCTACCCTTTGCCTCAAGTGGGAACTTCAGTCAAGGATATCGTCACAGTGTTGACCGAGGACATGAGCAGATCCAGGCTGCTCCAGCTGCACGAGGCGGCCCAAATAAGAGGCATTGCTCAACCCCTTGACTCGCCATGGCCATCCCGTCGTCAGTTTGTCGTGGTCCTATACGGCGTATATACAGTATCAGTGTCGCTAATAGGGTTGCAATCGATGACCAAAACCCTCATCATGATTCGAATATCTTGTCGCTGTGTTCGATCATGAATTGCACGGCAAGATTCTTGGCATGCATGTCTGTCATCTCTCGCTCAATGCTTTTGTCTCTCATGATCGTCGGAGCGAACACAACAGCAAGGTTCTTGGGCGACATCTAGAGTGGGCTTGGATCAGTACGACGCCGGAGACAAAAAACCAAATACAAGCGGCTGTCAAAACTTACGAGGTTTTCAGGCTCACGCTGCGCTACCCGCGCAAGATGAAACATGAGAAACTCAAGGCAATCCTTGTGCTTCTCCGGAAGAGAGTTGAATGTCTCTGTGAGAAACTCAATCCTCTCGGTCTCATCGTCGATTGCTTGTTTCGATGTTAGCGTAAAGCATAGTACGTGGGCTATGATATTATAAGAGCTTACCATTCGATTCGAGAATGCGATCGTAGACATCAAAGGCCAGAAGTGGGATCGGAAGTCTCCGGAAATACTGCTTGAGAACACTTGTGACTGACGCAATATCAATAGACGGATCGGATATGTCATAGTCCTCGCTCTTGTCGAATCCTTCCTGCACCATCTTATTTTGCGAGTTGCCTCCCGACTTTCGATAAATGCCTTCGATATCCATGCCCCTCAGCTCCACTTCTTCGATACACCTCGTCACGACACATGGTATTTGGCGTCGCTCATAGTCTGCGCGCTCTGAAAGGTCAGACCCGAAAAGCGTGATAGATGCGTCGGCGGCCGGAACAGCGATATTCGCATTCGACATTGACTTGGGAAGGGGCGACAATGCGTCCTGAGGCCCACGACCCTTGAAAAAGCCCCCAAATCCTTGGCGAGCCTGTTCTTGACCCCGGCGTGTCTGTTGCCCGTTTGGTGGGGCGTGGCTGATGGGGGAGTCCACTTGGACCCGGGTGGCCTCGTATGGCATCCCGATGCTTTGCGCGTCGATCCCTCCGTGTACACCGCGTTCTTGCTGCTGGTTCTGGAAGGCAACAACAGCACCCTTGACACCTTTGGCTACGCTCTGCATAGTCCTCGAGGTGCCCTTCTTCCAGTTAAATTTCTTCACCTGGCCCTTCCCGATCTTGACGGCTGCAAGTCCAGGCTCCAGAACAGTGTCTTCCGTGTCATTTGACACAACCGTAGTACCAGTTTGGTAGCTTGCGTTGTCTGGTAGCACAGCAATAGGAGGCATGTTGCCCCGTGGTTGGCTAATGAGCCCGAGGCCTAGACCGTTCGGTGACCTGGGATCCGTCACAATCTGTGCCTTGAACCGCTCCTGGATCTGGTGGGTGAGATCGTTGTTCAGGTCTGCCAGCTGGGCATTCTTTGTCGAAAGTTGTTCAAACTCGACCAAGGCCCTGTCTCGGTCTGACATTGCCTGGTTACGCTGCTCCTCCAGCTCGTCGCGGGCAGCCACCATTTGCTCAAATTCGATGGAGAACCGGTGCTTTAGTTTGTCGAGTCTTTGCATGAAATCCTTGATTGCCGAGTCTTCCAATTCTTTCAGATCAATGGCTTGCTGGTTGGTCTTCGCTTTCTCGACGAGTCCGCTCAGCACCTCGAGTTGCTGCACAAGCAGTTCGGTTTGTGTGTCGAGCTCGGACACTGTCTTTCTCTTCTCGACCAACTTCTTGTTTAGATTCTTGAGATCTTTCTCCGACTTGAACTGGCGCTCCAACTCAACAACTCTTTGTTCAGAGTTCCTCAGCTGCCGCTTGAGGAAGGCAGGATCATCTGATGATGCGAGAGAAATCGGGCTGCTAATATCCTGTGCATGGCCGTTGTGGTCTTCACCTGGTGTCTTCGGCCATCTGGGGGATGGAGCTCCCTTTGTGGTTTCACTAACACTCCTAGCATGAGTGTAAGTGTGACGTCCAGCAGCGATTGTAGACTCTGAACTGTTGGTGCGTCCGTGACGAACAGCATTGGATACACGACGCAAAATCGAAGAAGACCCTTCATCAGTGCCGAGGATTCGGGCCATGTCTTCATCCATGCTGAAATCGCCGCCTGCGCTCCAGCGGGGTAGTTTGGGGGAAGGAGGGTCATTCGTCGAGCTTACAGACTCTTTGGGCGCATGAGTACCTCCCGGGGGTGCCGGTGGGGCTCTGGGTTGCATGTAAGTGTCGCTGAGTTTCTGCTCTGACAGGCCAGGCCGCGAATGAAGGGACTGATAACCAGAAGTAGGTGGGGGTTGAGGCGCCCGATCCTCTGAACTTTGCCTTGGCGGAGCAACTGACTTTCCGTTCACTAGAGGATGAAGTGTGTTAGAAATAGTGGTCGCGAGGAATAATACTCAAATATCAACGCAAACATGCACTCACAGTTTCTTCCGGCCGAGTGAGGAAGCTCTTTCCTAGAGATCGCTTTCTGACTATCAATGCGAGGTGGAAGGCTGGCACTGTCAATAGATGGCCGGTTGTTCTCGTCATCCTTGGGGCGCGAATCTTGCGAGCTTCGAGGAGTTCCCGTCTTGTCGGCGGTCTGGATCTGTGTTTGTGATGTATTACGGAGGGAATCCTTACGGAAGGGGGGGGACTGGTCCGTCTTGGGTGATCTTTTGCTCTTGGGTGCTTCTTGCAGTCTGAAATCCTCCCCCTTAGAAGACTTTTCCTTGGCTTGGTTGTTGGTACTCTCCACGGTGGATACTTTGGAAAGTCTCCTTGCGGGAGGTGGAGGAGCCGAGCTTTCGTAGTCAGAAGACGGCTGACGACCTTTCTCTTGAAATGCAATGTGGGGGGTCGCCGAGGCCTTCTCTACAGGCCGTGACACAGAGAAATAGTCCTTTTCCTTGGTTTTCTGCACGTCGGCACCAAAGTTTTCTGACGTTGACCGAGGGGTCGCCGTTGGGGCCGGGCTGGGGTCGAGAGCCACAGGGAT
Organism: Zalerion maritima; assembly: GCA_022664585.2. Classification (NCBI taxonomy): domain Eukaryota; kingdom Fungi; phylum Ascomycota; class Sordariomycetes; order Lulworthiales; family Lulworthiaceae; genus Zalerion; species Zalerion maritima. The sequence continues at coordinate 52,107 of JAKWBI020000103.1, read as the reverse complement.
CAAGAAACTCTCAGAATCGAGACCAGCACCGTCACTACCAGTGACTATGGACGAGTTTCGGTTATTGCGGTAGCTCTTGGTGGGGAGGGATAGACCTGATTCTCTTGCATCGGAAGGTCGTTCAGGAGAGCGAGCAGGTCGAGAGCTGCTGCGTGAGGACGAGTCGTTTCGTCCATAAGCGGGTCGTGGGCGGGGAGACAGTTCAGTAGGAGTGTCGGATTCGGGACTCACTCGGTCGTTCGAAAAGGCGTTCGGGGGTACTGCATTTGGCGGTAGAGCGGGGAGTGACTTATCCGTTATCATCGGAGACGCTTCTTTTTCTCGCGCTTTCGCCTGCTGGGCTGCCTTCGATTTTTTCCGTCTCCGGGCCATAAGAGACTCGTGACAGCTCATGCAAAAAATGCCCTGTGATGTCCTTGCGTACCGAAGGTTCTCGATTTTCCTCTTGCAGTTGCGGCAGCGGAAACATGTTGCGCAAAAGGCCTGGTCGCCAGTGAGGATAGCAAGATCTTCTATCTTGTTCCCGCACGCACTGCAACTATAGGTGCAATTGTTACAGATGAGAGACCCATCCCCAAGGAGGAGAAGATTAGCATCCGAGTCGAGGAGAGTCCCGCATGTATTACACCTGAAGCAATTCAGATGCCAGCGATTTCCAGCTATTCTTGGGTTAGTAATGTGAGGCGGACGGTATAGCGGGTGCAGAGGATGAACTATAGGGCTTCGTGAAAAGGAAGCCCGAGTAGTTGGCATTGTTGCGATACAAGCCCAGGTACGAGATGGGGGATTTGGAAGGACAGACAACAGAAACCATGGGAAATAATGGAAGGAAAGCAGGTAGGATGTATAGGGGTGAAAAGTCCCGATGCCCGGGGCGAGGGCTGCCGGTACACGAGCGTAGGGCTACGCAAGTGCTACTCGAAATAAATGATTGCCACTCACCAAGTTCAAATGCTTTGCCCTCCTCGAGTATCTACGACAATAGCAAGAGTCAGTACGAGTCACAATTCTCACTCATCATAATAGAGTTAATAGTCTAGAAAAGAAAGAACAATACCTCTCCGCATCCTTTGCAAGGAAACACATCGTCGCTATCCATGGGGCTATCCAGATAGTCGTCCATGATTGCTAGTGTGGAGATTTCAAGCTATCGGTATTGCAGGATAGGAATATGGCTTCTATGTTCGAGAGGTGTTGGCTAGAGATAGAGCAACAGAGCTCCGGATGACATGGAGCTGTCTGGATGTAGGCAAAGAATATCGATGGAGGTGGATGGGTGTTGATGGTTCGCGGTGGGGCATAGATGAACTGGACACGCGGGATGATGATGATGATGATGCTGGATGGTTGGCGACGGCTATCTAGCTTCGTTAGGGCCAGGGTAACTAGGACGAATCTAGAAAGGCTGTGGTGACTGCTTGTCGACGTCGTGGCAGCTATGGCGTCCGCAGCCGTCGAAGATTCGATGTGGTCGAAGGGAGGATATGCGGCGGCGGCGGCGGCGGCGGCGGCGGCCAGGAGGGAGCGTGCAAGAGGAAGCTCGGGGAGATGCTTTTTGGGGGGGAATGAACACTTGAGGAAATTTGAAGTGGAGTCACTAAATCGATGTGTTCTGGCTGGCTGCGTGTTGCGGTGCACCCAAATTTGCCTGCTTCCCCCCACGATAATTGGTGATAGGGGGTTTCGTAACGCCCAAATCGGGGTACCGGAGTCGAGGGAATTTCCAGGCAAACAATGAGCGACAGGTGGGTTCCAAAAGGGAAGAAGAGGGACAAAAGATGGCCAGGAGAAGGTGCAGGTGATGTCCAGAAGAAAGGAGGGTCAGGTCTGACTCTGTCCGGGGGGTTTTCTGGGACGGGAATTGATGGCAGGAGGGTACCAATTTTGGCCGGTGTGCGAGCCAGTAAGACAAGATGCACAGCAGCAAGGTCCGCAAGAGCAAGAGGGCTACTGGTCTAGCAGCTGGTAGGTCCCGTTCCACGGACAGTGCTGCCGTCGATACGGCGCAAGTAGGGAGGTAGGTACCTAGCAATCGATGGATGTTGGTTGACCTCCTTGTTCGTCATGTATCTTCCGGCCCTGAGCCAACCTTAGAGGAGGGTGGAGAGAAAGGGAAAAGGAGACTGGACTTGAGAGACATGTGAGTAAGGGAGGAAGGATGAACATGGAGCTGGGTCGGCCTGACAAAAAAAGGCTATAACCGCACACAACGCAGCTAAAGGCCATCAAAGTGTTTCCTTCATGTTCCTCCCTAACCCCTCGTCAAATAAAAAGAAGATGTAGGGGTGAGAGAACGAATCCAATTGCGACTTTCCCAGGTTGTCCAAAGTGGGTCCTTACTCGTCCTTGCCCCGTACCAGTGCTTGGCTTTGTGGATGTGCAAGAGCATAGCCCTGATGTACCTTCCCAACTAGCTCCAGCTTGTCCAGGTACATCAGTACGTCTGCGACCGCTGCAACCCTCTTCCTGGACCAATTGGCGGACCGCGAGGGAGGAGCGCAGGGGATCCACGAACACAGTCAGGGGTGGTGCTTTTCGCCAGTCATGGGCGTCCACTGACCTCGCTACGCCGCCACTGGCACAGGCCACGGGGTCCTTGTTGGGTCCTTATTTTACCCCCTCTTCCAAACTTCGAAACACAACCTCCAGTGCCATCAGTCGACTCTGGGTTGGAAGGCCTTTTTCGTCTCTTCTTTTCAACGCAACCCTGCTCCGTCCCCTAGCTTGCCTATCATTCTTACTTGACTTTGTGCCAGAGCCATTGAAGTACAGCTGCTGAAAAGGCTGAATTCAGCACCCATTGTTAAATTGCTTTAATACTTGACAATACTTTCAACAATGCTGCGTAGTCGAGTCCACCCCAGATGTACAATGGGTGGTGGGTGTATATGATGAAAGATAGCGAAGTACCGTGTGCTACGATCAATTGACATTACTAAATCACATCCACGGCATCCCATTCCACCACACTCGCCATTGCAGGTTTTCACATGGATAGACATCAAGGCGGTGTGCTTCCAGTAGTCTCAATGATTTTTACCTCGCCATTTACTAGCACGAGTAAGAATGCCCACCTTTCTGCAATCCGCAGGGATGCAGGACCTATTCCAAGACCACATTGGCGATGGGGCCAAACCTCTCGAAGAAACGAACACCACACGTCGGCCACTCTCTTTTAAGCTATGTACATGTGTACGTTCCTGAATCCGAGGCCTGAGCTAGTAGCGCAGTGAACACGATTCGGACTTTTTCAAATATCTGCCCCCGCATGGGCTGCATTTACGCCCTCCAAAGTTATGATATACAACAGTAGACAAACTTTGCCCATTTGGAGGGCAAAATGGCGATGCATCTTCCATGCACTTTCACGTAGGGGTCTTGATCCTCTTTGGATTTATCGCCGTCAAACAGATGTTTGCTGACTGGAGGCTTGGTGCAGCTGCATCGATCCCGAGTTGGTGGTCCAGTTGGCACGAGATAGCTGCCAGATGGTTCCTGGAGAGCGTGGTATCCATGTGTACAGTAGCGCTGGTATTTGTGCCCTTGATGATTGGCACCCGAAGGTATTGCAACTCAACACAAGCCGTTGAAAGGATCATCCATCCTAACATTCGCACTCAAAGTTTACATACATTCATCAGACTAGTTCTATGACATGATTGCAGCATGGCGGCGGCTTGGGTCAAAGTCAAGCTCCAGCCTCGAAGCCTGCCACGTTCTCAGGTCGGGGCACAAAATAGCAAGCGGATGTCTTTAAGGGCACCATCTTGACAGGGTCAGCCAGGATGTCCAGTAAAGCTGCGGCCCATGTTTGGATACATGCAGGCTCCTGGCGCAGCAGCTGACACACATTTCTCTCGATCCTGCGAGCTCCTAGTGTAGCTTTTGAAGGCAACATGGTCAAAGAAATCAAGAAAGGCGACATTGATAGAATTTGACGGTTGGGCAATTCCAAGGAATATTTATATATAGTCACCTTCTGGTTGTTATCTACCGTATCTGCTGCTACCCCACCCACATGGATTGATGGGGATTGATGGGGATCGTTGGGGGAAGAGAAAATTTCAAAAAGAAAGCACGACGACGGCCGTTGAAGTTGGGGCTGCCCCACATCTTGGCGGCAGCGCCCACCATCAACTCTTCTGTAAGTACAGTACCAGAGACACAAGTTACTGTAGCACTCGGATTATGAACAATTCATTTCGACCCTCGTAATTGCTTGCTGCAGCAGTAGCTAATCAAACCAAGAGCCCCAAGATATGTACCTCAGCCTCGACGGCTACATAGCGGCCACGGTTGCTGAATGAACACGCTGCAGCGAAAGGTACTGTACATGCTGGGCTTGGCAGCTTCTACCCCCGTTCCTTGGTGGTCGTTTCACGTAGAGTATCCACCTTCCCCGCGCCACCGAAACAACAGAAAGTCACCTCGAATCAGAGCCTTAGACCTCGATGGATCTCCGCCCAGGCACGGCAGCATCGTGGGTATATCTGAAGAAAAGGGGACCTATTGGGAATCGCCAACAAAAACACCCCCAGTCACGCAAGACAGACACCCATCCTTCTCGATTAGCCTGATTATCTGCATGATACACACCTCATCAAGACCATGGTGCAGATCCTCCGTCCTCCGAGATGGACATTTTAAGAAGTAGCTTACGATTGTACGCAGCAGTAGTAGCCGCGAGATTTGGTTACTTTTTCAGGGTCCATCTTTGCAATGTTGGGAACTCTCGCCCGGGTGTACATATGTATCAACCATCTCCGAGACAAACCCAAACTTGAAGCTTCATCAACATGCTTCTGAACGCCTCGGCCTTGCATCCACAGTACCGGTGGCTCCAGTGCCATCCCTCCACGGCGCTCCGCCGCTACACCCACACGAAAGAAGGATGATTGGGAAGAAAACACACAACACAGGCTGAACCCAGAAATGCCGTGGAAAGGGAAAACCTATTCCACTCCTGCTTGTTTCAGATGCGCCTCGGGTCAACCTACCAGGTCGCACAGTCCTGCAGTACGCATGCTGTAGCATTACTTTACGCCGTCAGCAACTCGATATTCTCTCTCTCTGGCCAACTGCATGGAAGCATTCCCGCAAAATGCCCCAGTCCTCCGTTTCCATATCGGGCCACATGTGTTTGCCTCAGGTTCTAGCCAATATTCGAGACCCGCCACGACTGCTGATGCTGGGGGCGACCTGTTGAAGCCGCTGTTTCCACCACCGACGAAGACACCTGTTCCATGGCTTATTTTGACCAGTGGCCAGATTCAGCAAGGCAGGAGAATGGGGTGGTTGATCCTATGAATCCTAGTCTTGCTGTTGGTGCTCTGAATCAATGAATTGCGGAACGGTGTATGCTACTCATCAGATACAATTGTCGAAAAACCCGATAACAGGCTGAGTCCGCCGTCCTCGCGATGAAAGAAGGGAAATGCTCGTGGTCAGTGAGGTTGGCACCTTGTGTCATTGCAAAACTCGTTGTCGCCTATTGACGTGCCAGCTCAACTTGTCCGTTCCAAGCTCGTATCTTGTCTGCCTCTGACACACGAAGTTTGACCCCGAAAAGAAATATCTGGCGCTGCGTGCAAAACCAAGGTTGGACAGAGAGGCATATTGGATTATATCCAACACCCACACACCATGGCCTATCCCGAGCCGCGAGGATGGACGGGGCAAACAAGCCAGTCATCGGCGTCTCATGCTAATGTCAAAAAGCCTATCTGCCAATGCAATCCCGATGCACAGACGCGCGGTCGCGACGGAAGAGACCGGCTCAGCCCCGGGAGGAATATGATGCGATCTCCTAGCTGACGATAGTCCTGTTGCGGTCCCTCAAGTTTTGAAACTTGATTCCTTGAGGGGTGGAGCCATCGCCCAGACTCAATCGGCATCTTCTGGACTTCAGTTCTCCAGTCTTCCACCCACTAACTTAACTTCCTGACGGGGCATTCCGCTGTCTGCGATACACCGATACACCATACCTTCGACCTTTACCTCAATAGCCCTTCTGAGCCTCCAGGGCCTCACACGCCTCCCCTACCCCTGCAACGCTAGCCGCACATCATGAGTGATCATCTGGTAGGGCTTGCCAAGTGATCACGTGGAGATTTCGAACACCAGAACCGACGAACTTGCCGTGGCCATTTGCTAGGTCTTTGCAACTCTTCACGAATCTAAAGGCGTGCAATATAGGGCTGTAGAAATTATCGACAGCCAAGCCATTTGATGGCATCTAGCCACGACGAGCATCATGCTGCTGTCTCATATTGGCCCCCATTTCTGCCACGAAATAGCATTGATTCCGTCATCCCAATAAAGGGCCGTGTATGCCGGGACAGCACTTCGTGACGCGGCACTTTCATGCTTTCCATGATCTACGAAATAGAGAGCCAATACGAGAAATAGTGAAATGTGAGCACGATCGTTTCTAATCATCAGGCTGCCATCGCAGCTCCGTTGACCTGGTCTCATCGCCACCCAGATCGACATACAAACAACTCAACAGCGTAGTCTCTGCAGAACACTCTAGTAACTGATGGCATTCAAGCCATTTCTCTAGAGCTTATATTACTTTCCAAGGAAATGTACCCTGTCAGGATCCATGAAGACAGCATACTTTTCCGGCCTGTCTTAGCTCCCAGCTAGTCCCATTTGGGCGATCTTTGAATATACTTCCCGGGCCGCGGTCGTTTTATTGATATCTTGGTGTCCCATTCATCTCATATCGGCCAACCGAACACTCCCAAGCCAAACGAACGCTACTATGTTCAGATTTTTTGTCTCCTTGCTAATATTGGTGAAGTTCAGGACGACTAGACGGATACGGTCGACTAGACGGATACGGTCGACCGTGCGTCACAAGCCAGTAACGTCATCCCACCCATCCAGTATCACCAAAGAGATGTTCGCAACTTCGCATACCCGTATGTACGAGCCTCAGGCCGAACCCCCTCACTTTCCCGACGACCCCTTCCACCACCTTAACGTAGTGTGACGCAACGCAAAGTATTTTTCCGGCAAAGACTTTCGACTGCGAAGCAGTTTGTCCTGTGGGACTCAACAATTCTAAGACAGACGTGAACACACTTCCGGAGCTTTTGGGCATGTAGGTCTGAGCTGCTCCATGCCCTGTGTTTTGGAGGTCGTCGGGTTCTTTAGGTCTTAGCGACGCACACCGTAGTATGTTTTGAGGTTAGTGGATACCGCTGAGCCGAGGAAGCAGAAAATCGCAGAATCCAGGCCACACTAACTATTAACGAGCATCCCCTTCTCTCCTGCTGAAAAGGGAAGTCGTAACGAACGTATATGTGCATCATATGTAACACACATGTTGGTCTCGCCTAGTTGCCACTAGATTGTTCTAGATCACGACGATGGGATCCAAGACGGGACAATACTCTTCATGCTATGAGAAAAAAGACGCAAACTGTATTGGAAATCCCAACTACCCCCTATAACTAACATTGATGCCTGCAGTCTTTAGCGTCCTGACGGCCCAGAATACATAAGTAAGGTGGTACTAGATGTGGATGGATGCGTTAAGGGCGAATGCATGCACGCACGAACGCAGTGGGAAGCCGATCTGTCGGAACCTCCTACATAGGAAGGCCCCCCCTGCGACGCGTGCATCGATGGTGTCAAGGCTATGTTCTCTTCTGCCTACTCACTAATAGGAGAACTACTGCTCACGATATTGAGCAAATAATACGCGTAGACAGTATGCATCTTCTCTCTTGGGTGCCCAGTATTATGAATAGCAGTCTTGGTTTTACATACAGCTACATACTAAACCTGTTCTCAAAAGAGCTCCGTATGAACGTGTCACTTGCAAAGCAGGGTGGGTCGAAAATGGGGTTTTCTCTCTTTTTTTTGTTGTTCTTGACTCTTGAAGCTGTCGCAATTGTTCCGCATTAAGCAGAGTTATTTGCTTACGGGGGACTTCTCCAAGGGCACACGCAACGTTGAGGGCAAAGTGAGGCAAGGGTAACGTGGCGAGGAGAGGAAGTATCAGTTAATACCATATCATACATTTTATTGTACGTAGTCAGAAACGATCATGTTAACCTAAAAGAGGAAATGAGATTGCTTGGATACAAGGATAACGTTATCACCTGCAGGTATCCCAGTATAAAATTTCCGTCGTCGAACACGACCGCAGAAAACGATGGAACTCACTACAGCAAACCCAAATAATGAAACAGAAACTTCATAGTGCAAAAAAGTTAAAAAAAAAATTGCATACGGGGGCGATAATGGGTACTCCGAACTTCTATCCACCCGAACATGGCGCCTTGCGCATAAATTCCGCTATACACGCCAATGCAGTAACTAAGTACTGCAGTGCACTAGCAAGGACAAGCAAGGCCTTTTCGTTTAGAAGAACCGCACAACCTTCAGGCTTTCATGTATAATAGAGGCATTTCTCGATACCGACGGCCGCCGCCCATGGATGCCACATCATACATATGAGAAATAACTCGAAAAGAAAATAATTACCAATGATTCATTTCCACCCTCCCCTTTATAGCTAGCGCCTTGATACTACATACACCATGCATTGGGATTAACACGGTGAAAAACTAACAAAAAAGCAGACTAGCTAAACCTGCAGTTAGAAAGATAGGACGGAGAAAAGTTACATCAAACATTAAAACTCGGGAGGTATGTAGGTAGCGTTTAGGTAATTACTAATTACCGGAGCTAAGACGCGAAAAGTGAGGAGCACCCACACCATCGCTATGAATATTAAGGACCGCGAAACAGCTTGCTTCACCTAGGAGCAAGACTCATAGCAAAGCTTTTGGATAAATATTCCTACCCATGTAACCCCATACTCACTCTTCCGTCTGCGACACATTCCGTGTCGTTAGAGAAGAAGAAACCTCTGGCATCATATTAAACCACTCCTACAACTGTATACTATAAGGCCTCAAGCCAGAAAGAGAAGTAATCCGCCCTCAGAAATACATAACTACCACTTGCTGGTGAATCGAATACATTTGCCATTACAAAATATACCACTACTAGAAATTAGGTATGATAGCCGGGGTTTCAACAAAACTCAAGACTACCAACCGTTACACAGAGACAAGACAGGAAAATTGCCATAAAACAAATATTCTCTCTTACCGCAAGATACAAAAAGCACGATGGTAGGAAGAAAAAACACCCAAGCCGCCCCAACTCCATTCCTTGCTCTCCCGCCAACCGATCAGGCCAGTGATCTAAAAGGTATTTCCTTCCCTAACCAGCCAGCGCCGCTAATTTGTCTAGAACCCCAAAAACATACGACTTGTTAGAAACATATTACCCTGTTTTGCGCACTTGCCGGATGTATAGAGCGAGGTGCAAGCAGTAGCGCCATTTCCTTTCCTTTATTTTGCTCATCCCCCCCTTAGACCAGCCTGGCTCCGGAAAACAAAACTAAATTCTGGCAAAGAGGAATAGCGATAATTGAAAATAGAGAAAAGCGCCACGTGTAGTCTTCGTGGACCGACCTGCTAGACGCTTCGCGAATGAACCGCATTTCTCCTCCTAAAATCGCCTCCAAAGTAGTAATCTGCAGTTAAATCAGGGCGAGCATCACGGCCTCATGCTGTGCTGGCGGCGGCGGCGGCGGCAGCGTCGATCTCCCTCTGCCTCTTGACCACATAGTACGTAATCAGACTCTTCGGATCATCCCTAACGCCCTTTAGGGTATCCCAGAAGCTGGGCTCTCCCAACCTCGAGTGTAGTGCAACACAAAGCTGGACCGCATCCATCCTGACACCAGACTCGCTGCTCTCAAGACACCTACCCGCAAGAGCACTGAGCCCAGCCAGCTCAGACTCGGAAGGTTGATACTCAGCCTTCGCATCGATCATCTCCTTCAGAACATGCAGTCCCATGCTCAGACTCCTGCGACCTTCCGTGGTATCCATGTCCTTATCCTTCATCTTGCGCGTCATCGTCATCACAATCTCGCTCGCGTCTCCCAACGTCACTAGCTCGTCCGCCAGCAACTCGAGGCCACTAACAATGTGCGTGTGCGAGTCGTACCCCGCCCTAGCCACTAGCAGCGCCTCAAGGCCGCGACTGACGTGGGGTTGAAAGTTCTCCTTCGCCTTCTTCAGCAGAAGCTTGACGGTCGACAGGACCTGGGCCTTCACGTCCTGAACCTTCTCCGGTGCTGTGTTGGCCATGGGCGATTCGAGGTACTCGAAGAGACCCATCAAGAGGGCATCAAACTTCTCGTCTGTGAAGGGGGCTTTGTTGTCTCGGATGATACTCTGCAGCTTACGCAGACCGTGGACGTCCAGAGACTTGGCCTTGACGCGGGTGATACCGCTATCAAGAAGCTTGGCATTCTGACGAGACTTCTCAGGAGACATGCTGGGATCTAGGACGGTATTCTCGAGTCTGACGACAGCGGCAGCGTTCTCATTTACGGGCTTGTCCTCGAGAACGGAGATGGGAGGTTGGATTGCGGTGGGCTTCGGAGTGGTCTGGTCCTCGACGAACGGATCCTCGTACACCTTCACGGTCTTGGTAGGGGTGCTTGCGACGGGTGAGATTGGAACAGGAATCTCTTGCTGGATCTCGGCTGCAGGGAACACTTCTATGGGATCATGCAACGCTTCCTCCGGTTCCTTAATGACAGAGGACAAGCCATTCTCGGCCCCTGACAAGGGAAGACTGAGATCCTCAGGAGGCTTGATGTGGGGAACAACCAATGTAAACTCTTCCAATGCATGATCCCCGGGCTTAGCAGGACTGCTAGAGTTCAAGCCAGAGGTTGTAGCAACGGGCCTCATTCGTGGTGTGTTACGGGGAGAATGGCGGGGAGAACGGGCGCTTTGCTGAGAAATGAGTCTGCCGGGAGATGGCAAGCTAGACTCGCTGGCATGAGGAGCGTGACCCGGTCTTCGGCCCATGGTTCTCTTAGGAGACGTGTCAATCGTCTTAGCCGTTCGTGTCTTCAGCTTCGGTTCTGTTGGGCTCGATACATTGTGATTTCCGGGAGCATCGTGTCCTCGGACAGAGTACGGGCCAGCTGTAGCAGGCCTAGCTACCACCTCGGGCCTCTTCCTTGTTGGACGTACAGGTGCTCCAGACACTCCAGAGTGGGCAAGACCACGGACGGTCGAAGAAGATGCAGCCGTTGAAACGGTAGATGCATTTGAGGCGCTAGAAGCAATCCGAACTGGCGAGAAATGAGACATGGCGGAGCCTGGCCTTTGCGGCAAGGTCTTCTTGGCAGCCATGGCAGCCCTCTTTTGTTGCAATAATGTTTCGCGCAGAGAAGGCTTGGTGGATGGGCCCATTGTGCTCTTAGAAAGACCGAGGCCTGGGCGTACACCCGTCGTTGCTTCTCTCTTTGGCGGCGAGTTGGGATTGTTGGCGTCTTTGAGTAGGAGCTTCTGTGCCGTACCGTCGAGCTTGCCCATGAGAGTATCAGCCCTGTTGCGCCAGATCCCATGGAACAGCCAGAAGGCGCTCCTCATCTTCTCTCTGACACCAGGGTTGGGGTCTGCTAGGCCCTTGTGGATGCATTTCTCAACCAAATCCACACCACCTCCATGCTCAATGTGATTCTTGTAGCCGGCCTCCTTGTTAAGCACAGTCTTGAGCCAGCCAGGGGCATATGTACGAGGTTGGACGTTCTTGTCCTGGCATGCACCCCAAATGTGTTGCATAATGCGTGTAGTGTATGTAACCCTTCCGATAATCAAGTCGACGGTGGTATTTCCCGACTGAGAAGCAATCTTTTTGGTAGAAGCACAAAGCTTGATGAATGCTTGGAGCAACAGCTCTACCATGGGGTCAATGCCAGGGCCAAAGGTAAGTACCATATCCTGAACCAAGCTGCAGCCCTCCTTAGACAAGCTGGTTCTTAGGGAGTTGACTGCCTTGATGATTCCGTCCAGCAAGCTGCGAAGATGGCCAATAAACTGGTCGGGGTAGTCGGAAGATGCATTGCCAGCAAGCAGGCGTCGTAGCTTTGTCGCGCTTTCCTCGCGCTTCAGCCAATTCTGCTCTGTTTCCTTACCCTCGAAGTGAAAGGTCATGTCCCGGATGATGTCGTCGAATTCACGTACTGTGTTGACATACAGCGGCTCAACACTTTCTGGCTTGTCGGGTACGAGTGGAGTCATCGGTCGTTCGCTCGTCATCGAAGACACACTAGCACTCAGATTGGGTCTCGATGGGGGCACAGAGCCAGCTCTAGAGGCAGCCCTAGACTCAGGGCGTTCAGAACCTCCACCACCAGGGTTGAGTTCCTTCACAATGGCTTGTTCGATGGCAGGTCTGACCTTGAAGTTCTTTAGCTGTCTCTTGAGGTCAGACTTAGCAGGACCGGATGCACTCCTGAATAGTCCAGTAACGGTGTGCTTTGCCGCGTCTCGTACCATGGCGTCGGCATCCTCTAGTAACTCCATCAGCTGGGGGACATATGATCTGAACTGGAGGCCATCTTCCTGGTGGCGCTGGAGGAGCCAGTGGAGGGATGTCTCCTTAGCACGAGGGTTCTTTCCACACATGGCGATATTTCGAACAAAGCGCTCGGCATCGATCGGAGAGGTCTGGTAGACTGTGGTCATGGCTTGGCAAGCTAGTGTTCGGAACTTTTCCTTCTGATCGCCCATCTTGTCGACAATGATGGGGAGGGTGCGGCCGGCCTCCTTGGAGATCCACTTGGGCTCCTGGCGCGTCAAGCGCGTCAAGAGGTGGCCAAGGGAGCTGAAACCTGCGTTGACAAGGACGGCATTCTGTGCTTGTGAGGCCATGCGCAGGGCATCAAAAAGGGCCGGGATGCATGTATCAGGGACGTTGTGCTGCTTGATGGAAGATTTTGCGGCCGTCACGGCGGCGACCTTTGTATCGACGATGGCATCGCTTCGTAGCGTGGTCAGCAGGTCTACCACCTGCTGGTCGGTGAGCTTATCAGCCATAGCCGAATGGCCGCGCGTGTTCTGTGAGCAGCCGGAGTAAGTACATTTGCCTTGGCTCTGGCCTCGTTGCAGGATTCGCGAGTACGAGTGCATTGTTCGCAGGGGAATGTGGGGGTAAGGGTAGACGATGCGATAGGGCTGCGAGGCATGCACAAATGCCAATAGACAATGCTCACGCACGATGCAGAGGTGTGGTGTTTATTTGTGCAAGGGCGCGATCAATAGGAAGCAATTGCGGGATCATTGATACTGATGAAGGCAGATTCAAAGAATCGTAGCCAGCGAAATAAGGTGGGGACTGTGATGAGGAATCAACTTACCAGGTGAAGTCAAGATAGAGTGTGCAGATGTGGATGGGAATCGTTTGCGGGATTAGATTCAGCAGGAGCTATCGAAGCTGGGGAAGGAGGCAGGATGTGTGTGTGTGTGTTTGTGCAGGAATCGTGGTTGTTCTGCGATGATGGTTTTGTGGTGGGGGACGGAAGGAGAGGTCGTAGCTTTCTGGCGTGGTATCTGTCGTACGTGACGGGGAAAACAAAGGGAAAGTGCATGTTGTTGCCGCAGTTGCAGTTGGGGCTTATTAGAAATCGTACCCGCTCGCAACGGATCCACCCGAAAAGGCTTGGCGGGGCCTGATGTTGCAGCAGGTACGGACGACTGAAGCACCCCTGTGCCTTCTTCTGCGGGGTTATACTCCACGGAAATCTAGAAGCTGCCAGCCACGGTACTTTCTTTAATCCGGTCTTAAGGTTCAGGCATTTCTTCAGCCCTTTGATTTGTGTTTTAAGCCCCAAGGGAAACATACGTAGTAGCCTATTTAGGACGGGATTGAGCTGCTGACCTAGAGAGCATTCCCCTTCACCCCCTTTTCCCCCAGTTCACCGTTCACTTTAGGGAGAGCTTGCGCCGCCGCCTTGTCACAGCTCCTCTGCCCAACTCGTCCAGTTCGCCGACTTCTAGCCATAGCAAGCCCGAGCTAGACAACCCCATTGGATATTGCTGGCATTGAGTTTCTAAATACTTCATTACTAGCTGGTGGTACTATCTCGTATTGTATCCGGATTTTATTTGGACTCTATACGTCCTTGAACTGTAATCCATATCGCGAACCATGTCATCCTCCAAAACCTTCCACAATATCGCACCAGAGATGGAGTCTACAAACTCGAACCCTCCTCCGCCGGCTGCTTCAGCCATTCCGGAATCTCTGCCAACCCGTCCTGCCGCCCCATCCTCATCTTCAGGCCACCCAGGCGATCAAATATTCAACCTCCCAAAGCTGCGACTCCAGTTCGCAGACCTCTCCCATACCGCAAGTTCCACCTTCCTTGCCTCGGTCAGCAACCCAGCATCCATGATCCAAACCGCCTGCAACAACGTGCTAGTCCACCTCTATGAGACCCCAAACTCCAATCACTTCACCCCTCCCCCCACCAGGTCCGTGACCATAATCCTCCGCTCCATGGGGGGCGTCGCGTACACGACAGGCATGGAACTAGACAACGACCACAAGGAAATCCATTTCTCCCTCGACTACATCTCCAAAGTCGACACCGGTCGCGTAGCCCACGAGATTGAGGGAGTAATCACACACGAGCTCGTCCACTGTCTCCAGTATTCCAACGGCTGCCCCGGTGGTCTGGTGGAAGGGATTGCGGACTGGGTTCGCTTGCAGTGCGATCTTGCGCCTCCTCACTGGAAGAGGGATTTGAACGGCAAGTGGGACAGGGGCTACCAGAACACGGCTTATTTCCTTCAGTACCTTGAGGAGAGGTTTGGGAGAGGTACGGTCAGAAAGGCCAATGAGAGATTGAGGACGAAGAGGTATGACGAGTGTTCGTTCTGGGATGAGCTTGTGGGATGGCCGATTGGCAGGCTTTGGGAGGACTATTGTGCCGAGTTCAAGGATAAGGACGGTGAACTGTGATGGTTTGTGGATACTCCCGACGGCCATGGAATCCGGGTTGCAGGCTGTGCGTGACATTGCACCTTCAGCACCAAAATCAGTTTCCTAAACCCGACTGGAGCTATATGCGCTCGATTAGGATTTTGAATGACTACCGCTGAACACATCCCATTCCAAGTTTTTAGTGGGATTTTGTATCGAGCTCGACCTTGTACTGGGGGGTTTTCCAGATCGCGGGAGGATTCCGGGTGTGCTAGCAATAAATCTGCAAACCACATAAAGCCACCGAATACCCACCGAGCCTTCGATATATCAAGATTACGACATCTTCATTATCTGCCGTCTCATTTCAAACTCACACTCTCTTCCAACAAGGAACTTGCCTAACCTTCTTCTCATTTCTCCCAAAACACTGCCGGTTCTGACCTCGTTAGCTGTCATCTCAATTGCAACCCGCCCACAACACTGTTCGGAATGGCTTCCTCGACCCCCTCCCCAGACCTAAAACACGTTCTCATCCTCGTAACCACAGGCGGCTTCACGCATGCAGCCCCCCTCTTCGAAATCGCCCGCAAACTCTCCTCCCGTCCCTCTAAGCACAGAATCTCCCTCCTCACCCTCCAGGGTCAAGAAAGCTGGGCCTCCGCCTACCCCTTCATAACCACCATCCATACATGCGGCCCCGGTCCCACCGCCCTACAACTAGAATCCCACTACGCGCGCAACTGCGCCTGGAAGCCCTCAGAGGGCATCGGGTCAATCATGAAAAGTAAGCGGTTGTTCGACTCGTTCTGGCCGCAGACTTACTCAAAGCTGGTCGAGCTATGTACTGGGCGCGAAAAACCCGACCTCGTACTAGCAGATTTCTTCGAAGGCGACACCGCAACGGACATACAGTCCCAGTTCTCCATCCCTGTGGCCGTGATGTGGCCGCAGATGCCGTCTCTCGTGGGCGGTGCGCCGTACGTCCCGGGGAAGGCAGGGTTTCTTTTGGACGTATCCCCTTCTTCTATTTCGTCGGAGACAGCTTCCATCGCATCTCGTGTGCGGAATGAGATGGTGCTTTTCTGGGGCTTGCCCACTCTTTTGTCCTGGGTCCTATGGTCCAACAGGATGAGGGAGAAGACGTTCAAAGCCTTGGGTGTGGACGTGGCCAAGAAGATGACTGCAGAGGTGTCAGGGCCTAAGTATCTAATCCTGGTAAACACATTCTGGGGAATCGAGCTCCCTCGTCCTTTGCCTCCTCTTATCCAGCTGGTTGGGCCTGTTTTGAGCGAGGAGTATGATCCTCTCGATCAGGCTACGGAAGAGTTTCTGGATGAGAGGAAGAAAGTAGCGTTTGTGTCGCTGGGAACCCATGCGTTTCTCCCCGAGCCGAGAGCAAGCGCCCTTCTCCGTGCTCTCCTACTTGCTTTAGATGAAGGTGTGGTTGATGGCGTGATCTGGGCGCTCAACCAACGCGCACGAGACGAATTTGATCTTTCTGCCTCCCTCCACACCACCAGAATATCCTCCTCTGTTTCCTCGACCAACAGTCTTACCGGCAAAGAAATCTTCTCAGGGAAACACAAGGACCTGCTGATCCAATTCTTCTCTCCCCAAAACGCAATTCTCGCACACCCCTCAACCGCCCTCTTCCTGACCCACGGCGGCAACTCCTCGGCTAACGAAACTTGTTTCCACGGGGTGAAAACCCTATGCATGCCGTTTTTCTTCGACCAGCTGTCTTATTCCGCTCGTTTGGAGCGCGCTGGGATGGGATTGTCTTTGAACAAACACGTCTTCTCTGCTCACGAAGTTGTTGAGAAGATGAGAACAGTGGTGCAAGATGAAGACGGGTATTTTGCGACGAATGTTGCGAGGGTGAAGAAGATAGCCATGATAGCAGGGGGGAGGGGGAAAGAGGTTGCAGCGGATTTGGTGGAGGAATTGATGGTTGATTGGGAGGGTAGGACGGAGCTGGAGGGACGGGAGGGACGGGAGGGACGGGAGGGCAAGAATAAAGGGACAGGAAGGAGGAGTATGATGAAGCTGCCACCTCATCTGGAGACCGCAGATACGAGGATGCCATGGTGGAAAGCGAGGAACTTGGATATAAAGGGTGCTTTTCTCCTGTTGGTTTGTGGTGTTTGTTGTGGTTCTTATTGGGGTGGGAGAATGTTGTGGAGGTACGGGAATATTATGTGGGATGGGTGAGCGGATGTGTATACGAAGTGTAGGAGGTGAGATCTGACTTGGGGGTGGCATCTAAACTGAGGTGTTTGATATTAGTCTTAGAAACGAGGTGGATTCCCGAGGTTTTAGCAATTGATCACTAATTTCCAGCTCCATACACGATTGAACTTCGAAATGCCTTTTCCCTCACAGAAACCACAATCATTTACATCAGAGAAAATATGGTTTCCATGACTCCTATGGAGCTGGCAAAACTTCGCCATGACTTAAATCATATCCGCCACCCATGAGAAATTCATCCGTTTAGAACTTCATCGTCGTCTGTGT
This sequence comes from Zalerion maritima, assembly GCA_022664585.2. NCBI lineage: Eukaryota > Fungi > Ascomycota > Sordariomycetes > Lulworthiales > Lulworthiaceae > Zalerion > Zalerion maritima. The sequence continues at coordinate 34,764 of JAKWBI020000103.1, read as the reverse complement.
CCCTTCCCGAAAGGGTTCAACGTTACATTTTGCCAAGCTCTAGGGCTTTATCAATCACTCTAGTTCTCAGAAATCTCTAACATAGCTTCCTGGCCCTTTCTCGTAACTCAACGCACATCTCGCTCTCACCTCTCCTTCTTCACTACATCTCTCAACCTTCGAGGCTCAGCTGAACTAAAGCAGGACTCAAGCTCAGGCTTTCTCTCCGCTAGCCCTCTTACACCCCTCATCATCTTGCTCAAGCTTACGATCACAATGGGCCCGCCAAACACACTGGCAACGGAGTTTGCTTCTCGACCTCCATATCCATCTGCAATTGCCCGCCCTCGTCCCCGTCCCGCTTCGGATGCCTCTCGAAGTCTATCCCTAGCCGCCGGTCCGATCGAGCCTCTTGTCCTCGCAATATCAGGACCAACAAGCTCGGGCAAAACGACATTGTCGTTTCTTCTGTCAAGCCTTCTTTCTACAGTGTCGACTCGGGATATCGGCGCTAGTCACCCGCACATAATTCACCAAGACAACCACTTCCACAAACCGTCTTGCCTCCCTCGTCGCTTTCGTCCGGTTTTGCCTAACGATCTCGCAGTGGTAGACGGGCTGTTGGATGGGAAAGACGGAACGGTAGAAGGACCAGACACTGATTGTCCCGCCGCCATTCTGTGGGATGAGTTTCTCCAAGAAGTTGAGAATGCACTGGATGCTTCCAGGAGGAAGGCCGGGGGAAGGGAAAGGGTTGGAAGTAAAGCGAGGGCAGGAAATGCGGAGAGAATCGACAGCAGCGCAACCAACCAGGACGGCGTTGACGGGGACGAGGCTCCAGGAAATGGGCATAAACAAGAGCAGGAACAGGGACAAGAGCAGGGACAAGAACATAACCGGGAAAACGGGTGGCCGAAGGAACAAGAAAAGACGCAGAAACAGCCCCCGGAGAAAGTACCGCCAGGATTCCAGCTTCCCTCGTCAAACGACATAAAACACCTCCTGTCGCCCGCAGCCTTCTCTCACGCTCTCCACGTTCTTCATTCCGGCCTGCTCGAAATCGCGCAGGAGCTCAGCGAAACTGACCGAACAGGCCGGTACGTCCGACTGTGCCAGGGTACTCTTGCTTCCACCACGGGGGGTGTGAAGAACGACACGGGCGGCCGAAACAACGGAGGTGGTGCGGCCGGAGCGGCGGCCGGCCCCGGGTCTTAGAAAGCCCCAGCCCCGGCCCCCGCCGCCCGCGCGCGCCTGACAGCAGCACCAATTCTCGTCGAAGGCTTCGTCCTCTTCAGCAGCTCCTTCTACGGTCCCGCACCTTCCTCCGCAACCTCCGCAACCTCCGCACCCTCCCCGCCCCTCCCCGCCCCCCAGGCGTCCCGCGCCCGGGACTTTCCCCGCCAGCAACTGGCCCTCCTGTCCCTCGCCACGCTGTCCCTCTTCCTCCCCGTGGCCCGCGCCGTTTCCCGCGCGCGGCGCTTCTCCCTCCACGCGTACCGGGACGGCCCCCCTCCCGGCCCCCCCTCCCCGCCGCCGCCGACGGCGAGCAGGAAGCACGGCCAGACGTGGCGGACTGAAGGCTACTTCGACGAGGTCGCATGGCCCAACTACTCGACCCTGCATTCCCACCTCCTCGCCCGCGGCCCCCCATCCAAAGGGGAGGGGAAAGAAGAAGAAGAAGAAGAAGCCGCGGACGACGAGCCGATGGAGGGGAAACCCCCCGACGAGGAAGCCGAGGAACAACTCGAACAGAAGAAGAAGAAGAAGAAGAAGAAGAAGGAAGGAAGAACCCAGCGAGAGAAACCAGCAGCTACGTCACAGGAAAACGCCCCGGCAGCCGCAGCAAAGGAGCCGGAATCAAACTCGAAACTAGTGGCGCGGAAGGTTCCCTTCCGCGACCACGAAATCAACGTCCGGCCGTCTTCCGTCGCGACCCTCGAAGAAACAGTCCTGTGGTCCGTCGATCTGATCTTGCTCGAAATTCGCAAACGGGAGGGCGTTTGGGGCTCGCATCCTCGGGTTTCTTGAGACGGAGGCGAGATTGGGGACACAAGATGGGATCACGGCTGGGCTGTCAAGCGGGACGGGGTGAATTGATGGCATCGAAGAAGCAAACAGGGCAAGAGGCACGACAAGTCCGAACTTGAGGCAGTGGGACTTGGGAGCCGAAGCTGAAATTACTGGCTAGGTTTTCCACAACAATGCCCCATTTATTTTATCAATGTCTTGCCTATGGTGTCTACTGTGAATAGTGTATTCCCGGGGCCGTGAAATTAAATAGTTGAGGACGAACGAGACGATACATGGAGCGAGAAAGCATAAACGGACAGCTCGGGAAACTGGACCAGAATTTCCTCTCGTTTTGCCTTGTATTTCATCCTTAAATATTCAAACGACACTCTTCATATATCACGAGGCTAGATTCATGATCTCACTGTGCTTTATTATAGCGCACAGACATTCCCACTTTTACATCCTCCATCAACCCGCATTCAAACTACACTATATGCTAAGACTTCGCACAGATCAAAGTAACGCTCGAAATTCAATTGTTTATCATATGGCCCGGCACAAGGACCAAATCTCAATTACTCTGGAGAGCCCCGAAGGATTCTTTTTCGGTCTGGGACAAAAGCTCATTTTGAATGAAAACAGAACACCCATTCCCTTTGACAAAACCATCCCGTAACGATTCAAAAATCTAATATCCATTAAGCAGAAGCAGCCAGAGGCATTGGCTCGACGCCGACACGCTCCTTGCTCAGAATGTCCAGCATGAACTGGGAAGGCTTGTTGTCCTTCTTGATGACATGCGAGTCTTTGTACGCGCGGACATTGGCCATGTAGCTGTCAAACAGGTAGCTGGAGTCCATCGGGCCACCCTTAGCCTCGGGATGAAACTGAGTAGAGAATATGGGCCGGGTCTTGTGGATCATGCCCTCGTTACTTCCATCGTTTAGGTTGACAAAGTATTCCTTAAAGTCGTTGGAAAGAGTGCTCGCGTCGACGGCGTAGCCATGGTTCTGGCTGGTGATGTGGCACTGGCCGGTGGTCAAGTCGAGAGCGGGGATGTTGTGGGCACGGTTGCCGTACTTGAGCTTGATGGTACGTCCACCAGTTGCAAGAGCCAGGAGCTGGTGGCCGAGGCAGATGCCCATTATTGGGATAGAATGGTCCTCAAAGAGCCGGGTGAGGGTGTAGACCGTCTCTTGGCAATGGGTAGGGTCACCAGGACCGTTGGAGATGAAGACGCCATCAAAGTTGTTGGCAACCTTGTGGACGGGGAAGTGGTACGGGAACACAGTGACGGTGGCTCCTCGGGTGACAAGCGAGCGGAGAATGTTCTCCTTGACACCGCAGTCAATCAAAGCGATATGGACATCGGAGCCGGGCGACTCAACGATGAAAGGAGCCTTGGTGCTAACCCGCTTGACAAGGTTGATTTGGCCGGGATCGATAAAGCTCTCGTCCTCGTCGGCGTCGTACTCGTCGCCAATGCTAATGCGGGCCAGAGATGAACCCCGCTCCCGAAGGAAGGTGACAATAGCACGGGTGTCTACCCCCGAGATGACAGGAACACCTTCGCGGGCGCACCACTCTGCCAGACTCTCCACCGCCGTCCAATGACTGTACTTCTCGGCAACATCGGCGACCACCACTCCGGCACACTGGATATGGGGGGACTCGAAGTACTTGAGCAGGTTCCAATGATCTCGCATGTTGGACGGAACTCCGTAGTTGCCAATCAGAGGTTGGGTGAAGACGAGGATTTGGCCGCGGTAGGAGGGGTCCGTCATGGATTCGGGGTATCCGACAAGAGAGGTGGTGAAAACAGCCTCGCCGGAGATGTTTGTGTTGGCACCGAAGGCCTTTCCATGGAATACGGGGCCATCCTACACGTGCATTCCCAGTTAGTCTTGCTGCTTCGGTGCTCGCGTAACTATGTACGTGCGTGAGCAAGGCGGTTCATAGGGTTGTACCTACGCGAATGGTCAGGGTGGCATCGAGGTTGTGAACGGGAGCGGTGCTACGAGGCTGGCGCAAGTTCATCCGCCTATCCTTACTTCCACGGACGATTGGAGCGTTGGCCTCGGTGGCTAGGTGGCGGACGGCAGCGGCGGGAGCTACGGTCTTGGAGGCCAAGCCTGGCTTGGTGGCACCCCTGACTGCCAGGAGAGCCGGGCGGGAGTATCGCAGAGCCACTCGGGAGAACATTGTCGTTTTGAACCTCTTGATCTTCGGGACAAGGGGGGAATCAAGGGCACGGTGAGAGGAAAAAGGTAAAAAAATCTGGTCCGGCTCAAGGGACGTCTAAGCCGAAAGGGCTCTCCACAAGTGGTCTGTAGAGAAAGAAGCACATTGTTGTTAGTAGCTAGGGCGGTGAGTCAGTGCGGACTATGGTAGCCGATAACGAACCTGATATGTAATCCTGTTACGACGCGAGTTAGCAAAAGTTGTCGTCCATGTGGGTATTTAGGAGACACTAAAAGGCGGGCTGGGAGAGTCAAGAACGGCGTTTGTAGCATGTTCCTCATTGTATCGTCACAGCAAATCCGTTTGGTGTTGCTCTCGTCCATGCCAGCTCGGGACCAGGGAGGGGTAGTGAAATGGAATGACCTCACCCCAACAGGGAACACGGGTGCAACGATGCATCCATGTCACTTGTTGAGAAAGAGGAAACTTCAAGTGAGAAAGACACAACCTACCTGAGAGGTGAAGACTGACGGGCGCCCGGTCATAAGGGCTGGCGGGGGGGGTTGAAACGATTTAATTGTTGTTCATATGGAAAATAATGTGAGGGAGGAAGGGCGAAGACGAGAAGCAAAAAAAAAACCCTGGCGGACTAAAAAATTGTTGGCTTGGGGAGGAACGAGTTTTTTGTGGTGAAAGAAAAAAAGAGATCGGGGGCGAGATAGCGCCAATGGAAATGCAAATTGTCCATGCAGTCATTGGCTCTTCAAGTTTTTTCCAGCTCAGGCGGGGATGCACGAATGTGACAGGGATCCAGTTTGTCAACGATGCCAAGCTCCGATATCGACGATTCACCATCCACGCCAACGGGTAGGAACTAGCGGGCCGCATACTCCAAAACTCTGCAAACCTGCCTTCTTTCAGGTCAAATGTATAAGTTGATTTTTTCAGATCAGCGCAACACACTACCCTGTACACGACGATTCTCCACATTCGCCTGGAAACGTTGCAGCTTCATGACTGTCGCCACTGGCATGACTGACTGAAGGGCGTCAGCCGTACATACCGGCACGGGTCAACAACTAGCAGGACGCGCATTCCACCAGAACATACGCACATGTTGCATGTAATCCCATTGCGGGGTACCACATTTCTGCATCCCCAACGCCAATACCCTGGACCAGAAAAAGAAACCCCTGCTGGACACTGATTGCAATAGGAAATTTTATCCCCAGAGGAAAAGCCCGGGAATGCCAATTGTTCTCCACCGAGGAATCGTTGAGGGAGACAGAGTTGGAGATTGCCTTACATGATGCAGATTTTGGCCCCAGCTCCTATTCGAGATCGACTGGCACGCCGTACCAATGAGTTTTGCGATCACAATCTTGTCAACGCTCCCACTGTCATGATATGTGTAGCAGCTTGCGAGGATTGACCATGATGTACAGCGGTATTGCGGAGGTCCATGTATACAGTGGTATTGTACCTTGCTGCCAGGACTTGGACGGACTATATGAAATACCGTGATATTGATCCATTTCTATATACTCCTGCCGAATCCAGAACTATGAGTGTATTGTGTAAACCTGAATGCGGCGGACTCTCATTCTCTTTCAATCAGGGACATCACCAAGGGAATTGCTTACAACCCACCCAGTTCCTTGAGCTTGGAAACCATGCCATCGACATCTTCGACTTTACCACCACCTTGTCGAGTCGGGGGTTCTATAGCAATATAAGGTCAGCAAGGCGCCAGGAATAAGTGAAGGCCCATGTTTCGAGTTGGTGTAGAAACAATACGGACAATAATAAGGAAAGTGCAATGGGCTGAATAGCCACTCACCAGTAACCTTAAGAGTCTTGAGCCTATTCTCGAGGCTGACACCATAATCACCTAGTGACTTTGTCTCCAGCTTCTTCTTCTTGGCCTTCATAATATTCGGCAAGCTCGCGTACCTTGGCACGTTCAATCTGAGATCTGTCGTTATAATCATCGGTAGCTTGGTCCTTAGGGTCTCAACACCGCCATCCACCTCCCTCGTAACCTCCACAGTCTCGGCATCCTTAAACTTAACCTCGCTAGCTTGCGTTGCCTGTCCCCATCCCAGAAGCCCAGCCAGCATTCCACCTGTCTGCCCAGCGTCATCATCGATGCTCTGCTTCCCCAGTATGACCAGATTGCTCTTCTGCTCCGCCACAGCTTTCTGTAGCAGCTTAGCTACGCTCAGCGGCTCGAGATTCTTCCCTTCATCGGTCTTGACGAGAATGCCTCGGTCCGCTCCCATCGCCATGGCGGTCCGTAGAACATCCTGCGCTTTTTGGGGTCCCACGCTGAGTACGCAAATGTCTTCCACGCCGGAAGGGTAGCGCTTCTTGTCCCGAATTCGCACTGCTTCTTCCACCGACAGCTCGTCAAATGGGTTCATGCTGTGCTTGACGCCTGCCGTCTCGACGCCCGTCTGGGCGCTGTTGACTCGGGGTTTGACCTGTAGTAAAACAATCGGCGCACCATCCCAGTTAGTTTTCCGAGATCCAACATCCAATGGCTTGCGTAGGGGAATGGTTGGGCGCTGATGTGGGAACGGGCAGTTGCAAATATTTGCCTGTGGTGCAGACTCGCAGTCCGGGATCGCATTCTCTCAGTAGCGTCTTTGGATGGAGATGACAGCGGGAAGACGTACTGCATAGTCAATAACCCTCTTGATGGGGACTAAAATTCGAAGACCAGACATTTTCGACAGATCAATGCTTCGCTTTTCGACGGTTGGGGTGAGGAGATGGTGTTGCGATTCGGGAACCTTGACGAGCTTGACCTTCAAATATGGAGGCAATGATGCCAGTGGGTTCGGGCTTCTTCTTCACTGTCTGGTGCCCTCCACATCCGGCGCTGGCTAGTGCCCGGGCCGGCTCCAACCTCGGGCAACCCCAGGCACCGGCAGAAATTGGCACGTGATGGACCTTTTCCGACTGCGCGCAACTTAGGTCCCTCACAAGTTTAGCCAACATCGTCTTCTTCTGAGCTAGGTCGGTTAGGAATAGGCGATAGAGATAAATCCGGGGAAGCGCTATGACATGTATAAATCCGCAATTGTTAGTATGTTGAAATTCATTACCATATTCAAATGCTGAGCATGTTTAAGCCATGTACATCATGCCGACAAGACTCGGACCAAACAACTCCATCCCATGCCCGGAAAATTAACGGCAAACCAACAGGACCAGTAACGGGAACAGCAACGCTGCGAGTCATTCACGACTGTTCGGCTGCTATATGGTCTAGAATGGGAAACAAAAGAGCCAGAAATTCACAAGCAAAACCCTCCTGGCGCCCCGATACATGGAATAGCAAGTGTAATTGATCTGGATCCGGTCATCACCAGTCATCCCAGTCGTCGTCCTTCTTCGATGCCATGCCTCCGGCCACGCCACCACCCCGCTTCCCCATGGCTGCCGTTCCGATTGATGACCCACCAGTGTTGCGGGTGTCGGCCTTGGAAGCAAAGTCGTCCCAAAATTCCCGCTTGCTGTCGTCCATTCCGGCCGCCGACCCTCCTTGGTTGACCGGACTGTAGGCCGGACCGTCGACGAAACGAGTGAGTCCATCCTGGGCGGATTTTGCCCCTTGCTGTGCTGCCTTGCCCATATTTTCCGCTGCGATACGGGCTTGCGCAGCGATATCTGAATCGGCAATCTATCCTCTAGTGTAAGTCTTTTGCTTCTGTAGGCCATTCGGCTGCACTATTCATTGAACAAAATACAGCGCGTGAAAGATAGCGCTAGGAAGAGTTCCCTTTCCAGGAAAAGCTTGGCATCTGGATCGCAAGAGGCACATTGCGTGTTCCAGACACAGCTTGGGGGTTGAGGAACCATGCAATCTACTCACCTGCTTAGCAGTTGGCTGAATGTAGTCGTGGTTCATCGTCTGGGCAGTTTTGGTCACGGTGCTGGCAAACCACCCAAATCCTTTGCTCAATGCTGCCAGCGGATCGTTCTGAAGATCGTTCATACCGGGGGTGCCTTCATCTCTCCTGGTCGGCGCTGGAGTGTTGCCAAATCCACTGTACTTGCCACCCTGGTTCGGCGCGAGGTCGGCGGGACGAGACGCATTTTCGGCGGCAAGGCGTCCAAAGTATTTCTCGTCAACCTTCACCTTGCCTCCCTGCTGAGCACCGCCGACAGCGGCCCCACCTACAGAAGGACTAGCCGTCATACTTCCACCCAACTTGGCACCATTTCCTCCGGGTTTAGGCGCTACGGGTTTCTTCTCACCGGGAACGTAATCTTTGCCTTCCACCTTAGCGCTCAGCCTCTCCTTCCACTCGCCTCCAACTTCACCACTGTATCTTTCTTGTATGGTGGCATCCTCCCAGCCAATGCCCGTCATCTTGTTGTCCTCGTGCTGCTCGAAGAAATTTCGCCAATTTTCGTTCCCCCCGAGTCGCATTCGCTCAATTTCGGCCTGCTTGAAGGCATCCATGCTGATTGAGCGAACAAACGAGATATGGACTCCAAGGCCGCGGTGTACTCCGGCGCAAGAGAGGCAAATAAAGATGCCAAACTTGGGCGATGCCCATTGCGGCGAAGGCGCGCCGCAGTCGCAACAGACATTATTATTCGCTTGCTGCTGAATCGTTTGGAGCTAGATGCAAAGATCCATCAGCAGTCATTCCTCCCATACCTGACTCTAATGCAGATGTGATGATGCTTTCTCATGAAGGGAGAGTTCGGCGGAACTGGCCCTATCATACCTTCGACCTCGTTTCGGGGTCAACCTCCCACATCGCCTTCGACGCCATAGCGCTTTATCTGAAAGGGGGGCAGGGTGGTGCTGCGGGGACCGGTACAATGCGGTCGGCGGTCGGCGAGGAATAGCACAGGCTGTTAAATAGTTTGTGTCGTCGAGATTGGTGCGTACTGTAGGTCGGTATCAGGCACGAGGTCGGGACACAATTGTTGATGGTTGTCAACCACTATGCACAACTATGCCGGCTAAAATAGCGAGGAGCTGGAAGTGAACAGCAAACTGGATTGCCCGCGGACTCCAGGATGGCGCGACCAATGATATCGAATGCACAGCTACCGTAGCTGCAAGCCTTATCGATAGCCGTCACACAATTGGCACACAGACCAACTCATATTTTAATTCTGCTAGCCCCTGAGCACTGTTGCTTGAAGACTCGATGCTTCGAGTTCCACTACCCATGAACATAAGGCACGAAAGCAAGATATGGCTCCAAATTACTTGCAACCTCCAAAAATGTCACGCCATGGAACGAGTACCCGGTGCAAGCACCAGACCAGCCCCGACGCCAGGCAGTCAAGACAGGCATAACCCCGCACTATTGCCAGGCGGTAGCTCTTCATATTAACGGGGTTCTAATCCCCACCTCGGGCAGGAATACTCAGCCATATCAAGCGCTATGGGCCGCCAATCCAATGACAAGGCGACCAGTCAGTCCTCCGAGCAGTATACACGGTATTGTGCCGCGGGGTTTGACTATTCTCCAGTATATATCCGAACTTCTGACTCTCCCTCTCTTCATTGCCCTCTTTGAAGGTGTGTGCTCGACAGAAGGCTTCTTATCCAGCCATTGGCGATTCCCATTCCATTCCCGCAAAATCCCAGTCTTCGCGGGTCGGCCGAGTAGTTAGAGGCCTGCATCGTCCTTTGTGTTCTTATTATTCCCACTAGAGCCCGACCCCCATCCCCTCCTGATCGCGGACTTTCCAGTGCCGAATCAAAATACACAAATCCGCTGAAAATATCCCCTTCATAGTGAAAAGAGTCGTAATCGTAAAGCTCGTGCCTGGGATACACTAGCTCTTAAACTCCCTCTAATAAGCTAAACTCACAGGAATATTTCCATGCCCCGGAACACGGAAGATGGACTCGAGTTTCAAATTCTTCTGCAATGCTGAAGCAGAAACAGAAACTGATGGCTGGTTTTCCGAACTCGACTTTAATCCACGTCTTCGAGGTCAAGCCGTGCATTTCGTACTGATTATTTTGTTCCGGGTCGACGTCGTTGAGATGAATATTTCTCGGGAGGGTGTCGGTTTTTTTAACTATGACGCTAGAGTCAACAATACGACTTGACTCGACTAGTTTTCTAATTTCTCTTCTTTATTCTCCGGCATCATATAAATTCCCTGCAAGTTCTATATCTTCAGTCCTATCCAAAAACCATATACCCCCGTGCCGTTGCCTGACCGGCGCCGTAAAGCCAGCCTTTGACATTTGCTACGGAATATGATAGATCTAGCTTATTATGTCTGCAGACTATGTACAAGCTGTTTATTCGATATTAACACCACTCTTTGAGATTGGAGTCACTGTCTAATATAGCTATAAAATGCTAAAATTCCTAGTGTTAAGACTGTTCCTTTTTTCACTTATAGTGGTTAATGCCATTCCTGGGTTGTTCCGTTTGTAATGTAGGCCTAATTCTTAGCAGGAGCATAAAATCGGGCCCGGGACAACAGTTTGATTCTCCCTTTGTTTCCTGCGCCGTACGGATCATATGTATTAGTACATTCACGGACACCTACTATATGGTAGCTGCGTTCTTGCCAGCGTGGGCCATATGACCACCAACCCTAGGCCTACCCGTGACCCTTGAATATTACCCCGTGTATGGTCAAGATCTCCAAGCTTCAAAGCGTTTCGAAGAAGGATAGCTCAAATTAGTCTTGATCAATCTGCAAGATCCCGCCTTTTCCATGGAACAATCGTTATGCCCCCATATCTGATAAGCCCGAGGTCCTCGACGGGAGCCGTATACCATATAGTGATACAAGCTACCAGCCACCTCAGTGGCTTCCCAGCTTTTGATCAACCATAATTTACGGTGCCACTTGCTGGTGACTTTGCAGTCTTTCGCGTTCTCCCAACCTCCCAGCACCAAATAAGTCTTGCAACTCTTCCCATACACCCCTCCGCTTTATCCACATCACCTAGTTTGCAGCACAGAGGAGCAATAAAAGTAGCAATGCATGTAGCAATAATAATGGTTTTCTGCGCCTATTGTGGAAAGAGCTTCGCGAGGAAGGAGCACCAGGAGAGGCACATTCCCAATCGTGCATGGAAACCCCGAGTCCCCAACGAGCCGCCAAACGCTACATTTCAAAACAACACTCATGGCAACAATCTCAGATAGCGATATCATGCACAGTATGATACCATGAAGTGTGTGATCCGATGGAGCCATTTGCTGGTGGTAATCGTCCCGCACCAGGCAAATAACTAACCCATTGCCTAGTTGAATTACGCTTAAGCAAAGACAACTCATAACAAGGATGTCCCGTACGGGAGATGTGCCAGGTCCTCCATCGAAGATAACACCCAAGTTGGGCTGCAAAGTACTGGTGTCGGACGGCATGGTAGTATACCTATTAACTAGCCCTTTAGCTATTTATTATATTCGATGTATACATAACTCGAAGGCCTACGAGCCCAATATAGGTATTTTCCCGCCCAAAAAAAAGGTTTCCTCGGCTAAGGAGCATGGCCGCAAAGTCATATTCTTGGAGATTAGACAGCCTCGCTTGTGAGCGGAGGCTGATATACCTGCACTGCTGGTACGTCGAGATCGCGACCAATGCAACGGCTTGGGTGCTATAAATTCAGCGAATGCAGCCATCGCAAATACGTGTTTGCAAATCCGAATAGCACTACAAAGTCGAAGTATTTTACTGAAAATGCCCGACATCAAATTCCGCGCTGCCTTCAATCCAAGATCCGTCAAGCCTAAGCCAGAGCGTGTCTCGATCACCCCACGCGCTGATTCATACACCGATCTGCCTCGGTCGTGTCGGTCATCTACTATCCGGCTCTTTCATTAGTCTACTACTCGGCAAAGAGGTGAACTAGAACGCATCCTACAAACGTCTGCATCTCCACCAGCAGCCTAACCGTCGGCCGACTTGACTGCCTCTAGAGCTTGGCTTTTCCCCAACATACTTATTAAACATAGTCACGACAGGTGCGCAAGTGCAACAATGGGACGGGGAGACTCGGAGCTCGTGATTTCTTTTCCTTTTTTCCTTTTTTCCTTTTTTGACCTCTGAAGTCGAGGTATGTCTGACAGACAAGATCCCGCACGGCCCCTACCGGTAAGCGATGTGGTCGATGTCGAATTGGCGCAGGCAGACACCGGCTGTTTTCGACCTCGCCGCTCTGGCCCAACGAGGTAAATAGAGCCACCCTCCCTCCGCCTACTAGTAGGCCCTACGCTCCAGAGGTACAGGCCTGTCGGCACCCCGGTTTCTGTTCTCCCGAACACGTGCACGCGATTCATTTTATTCCACTAGGGCGGGGAAGTCAACTCGGCCGATAAATATTGCACAGCAGCTCTGCTAGTGTCGCTGTACCCGATACTCCCCGATGACCCCAACCCCCCAGCCCCATTTCTCCGCCCCAAATTCCATAGGGATGGGGGCGTGGTGGTGGGTATGCTGAACAGGCCCTCTGCCCCGGTAGAGTTTTAGTTAGTACCGTGCATGCTAAGTAAGACCCTTGTGCCATTTTCCCGTTAAAAGGTCGAGAACCGTCGAGAGTGATAGTATCATCCCCTTCATGCAAAGTATCCTACCACATCCGCAGCACTCGCTATCCCTTCCTAGCAAATTCGTATCCCCCTCCCGCTCCCCCTCCCCCCAATATCCGCCGCTGTCCCTCTGTCATGTCTGCTTCGAAACCAACGCTGCGCTGGGGAATCATCGGCACCGGCCTGATCTCCTCCTGGTTCGTCCAGGATCTCTGCCTCGAGCGGGAAAATGCCCAGGCCAGCCACATCATCCAGGTGGTTGGCTCGTCGTCCGTCGAAAAGGGCAACAGGTTCATCGACGCCCACGTTCAGCAGCGGCAATCTCGACCGCCTCCGCTGTGCGCCACGTACGAGCAGACGTACCGAGATCCGGACGTCGACATTGTCTACATTGGAACCCCGCACGCCTTCCACAAGCAGAACTGCCTCGACGCTATCGCGCAGGGCAAGCATGTGCTGTGCGAAAAGCCCTTTGCTCTCAATGCCAAAGAGGCCAGGGAGGTGTTCAAGGCGGCCGGAGAGAAGGGCGTTTTCGTGATGGAAGCTCTTTGGACCCGCTTCTTCCCGCTCTTCGAGGCGTTCCAAAGGGTTTTGCATCGGGACGAGGCCGTCGGGGACGTCGTGCGCGTCTTCTGCGACTTTGCCATGAACCAGAGCCTCTCCTCGCTAGATGCTAGCTCGAGACTGAAGAATCCTGCCCTCGGGGCTGGAAGCCTGTTGGACATTGGCATATACAGCTTGACTTGGGGCCTCGCCGCTTTGGACTCGCAGATGGGGGGAAAGGCGCAGCAGCCGAAGATTGTGGCAGCCCAAACCCTGGTCGATAGCATCGATGTGGCGTCAGCAATGATCCTTCTATATCCAGATGGCAAGCAGGGCATACTCACCTGCAACACATCTACCAAGACGCCGCCCGTCTTTTGCCGAGTGGAAGGAACCAAGGGCCACATCTTGGTGGAGGGCGTGGCAAGCTCGGCGCCGCGGTCGTTCACCATCTACACGCCTCAAACCCCGGAGGGGCAAAAGTACGAATTCGAGCGTCCCGGCAAAGGTTTCTACTGGGAAGCTGATTCCGTGGCACTCGACATTGCTGCGGGCAAGACCGAAAGTGTCCAGTTGCCCTGGGCTGAGACACTGCGCGTCCTCGATATGCTAGACGAAGTGAGGCGACAAGGCGGCGCTAAATTTCCTCAAGACTAGATAGAGGTAGACCATATGAGAGAAGATATAAAGAAGGAGAAAGTTCTTAACCACTATAGACTCCCTGTTGGAAGCTGGGCAAGGTTCATCTGCTGCAAAGTCAGACGCAGCCATGGGTTTCTCCGACACTTATTCTCTAGCATTGGGAAACACCCAAAATGCCCAGGTAAAAAAAGAGATTGAATCAATGGCAAGCTTGGCTACTGTAGGTATTGGGTATCCTCATAGAATTAGTTCGTCCAGTATGAATAATATCGAAACCGAGGCTCCTCGTGGTCTGACGGTACCTATGAACTAGCTTCTCCCCAAACCTGAGCATAAATGTTGTTCAAAACCTCCAAAGCCCATTGGAGGTCGGGAGCTTCTTCGCACCATAGTTCTAAAGTGCATCGTGCCTTGTCGACCGCGTCCCTGGAAGACTCTGGGAGCTGTATTTTCGCGCTCCTGGACGCCCCAAGGAGCAACAGTGCGCGGGACATGGACGATCGAGCAATATACCACGTGCCGTGGTGCCTGTGGTGTGCGGCAGATCGAAACAGGTGCTCAACGCAGAGCTCGAGGCATTTTCGGGCCAGGGGCAGCGCCTGCGCGAAATTCGAGTCCTCTGCCGGTTGGTGTATAATGTAGTAAAGAAAAGGGCGGTGGATCCACTCTCTGCAGGTAAGCGCACGGTTGTACACGTAATGCGCAAGCTCGTCGTTCGAGAGCTTGTCGTTGTCGAGGCTGATTTGGGGCGGGATATGGGACGACCTATTATTGTGTGAATCTCACTAGCTTTTTCAAGAAATGCGACGTTCATGAGTCGTGTGGATCCTTACCAGATTCTAATCTGTTCGTTGAGCTCTTCACACTGTTTCATTGTCTCTCGGATGTTTAGCAACCAGCCTTGCTCTCCATCGCGGCCCATGACAGCCATGGCTCTGTTCATCATTCTGCGGAAGGAAATTTCCGCGAGGTAGTAAAACCACCCTTTCTCCTCCTCGTGGATGATTTCCTCATGCAGAACATCGCACGGCGGATACTGGCCACCTGTCGGGGACGACAATTCCGTGGGGGGAGACGGGAACATATCCTGGTATTGGCAGCGGGCGATACCACTAGATGGAAAAGGCACCTCACATCTCAACTCGCTGCAAAATGAGGCGACAAAGTTGCTCATGGTTAGCCTCGTACGCGCGTTCAGGGGGGGTCTCGCAGATCTGATAGCAGCCTACCATTCGGACTTCATGCATGACCAGTACAGGCGTTGTTCCAGCCGCTGGGATCTGCGCAGTACCTTCTGGTCCTGCAGCGATGCTTTGCGGGATTGTGCCCATGATATATTCTCAAAGTCCACGCAAGCTCGGTTGAAGTAAAACCAAGCCTGCATCGGGTTGAGGACGTACATCTCGTAAACCCCAAAGAGGAAGAGGCATTGCAAATAGGGTAGAGATGGGGGCACGAGCCCTAAACGCTTCTTTGCGGCTAGGTAGTACAGGGCGGCTGTGTCTCGGTCCGTGTAAGCCAGCCTCGAGGAGCGCGTGCTTTCCGGGGTGCCACTCGCGTTTGCGCCGGGTTGGAATGGTGCCGAGAGGCATGCGAGAGCACAAGCGACCAGCTTTTTTTGAGATTGACATTAGCACAGGAGCAGGGGAGCACAGGAACATGGGAACATGGGAACATGGGAACATGGGAACATGGGAACCCCATTCGGTCGGGCAGGCATCTGACATACTACCAAGCACGAGGAGCCGTCCCAGCCCAGACCATATTCTGCTGCATGCCTGACCTTGGCGTTGAAGTCGGCAACATCTAGAATGGGGTTTTTTACGTGCACAAAGGCCAAGAACTTCTTGGACAAGGGGACGATGTCGTCTTCCTGCACGCCTCTGCAGAGGGCAGCCGGCGTTTGCTCGGCAGCCTGTCGCGTGCGGTCGTTCTCGGCGCTGTCTTCCAGGACGAATGACTGCACGGAGGCGGTGACAACCCCCTCGAAGATGGGCCAGCGCAAGATCCCCTCGCAGCTATTGACAGCCGAAGGCAGATCGGGAAGATCCAGGAACCAGGTGACGTCACCTGCTAGTGTCTGATCAGCCGAGACGCTCGCCACTTGTTGGTTTGTACTATTCGCTGGAATCGATGAAAGTTGGTCCGTACTGGCCGAAGGCTCCGCGCCCGGCGCAAGCAGCGGACGAGCTTCCAGCAGCGAGACGACATGGTCAATGCGATCCAAGATGGCCAGACTTGCCGGATCAAACCTGTATCATCAGAATCAGTCTTTGCAGCAAGGTAAGCCTCAGGAGCGGAATTGGCACGAACGCCGAGTAATCGTTCCCGTTGGCACCAGTGTAGACGCATTGCGCTCCGCTACCTTGGCAGAAGCCACACCTGGGTCGGACATTGTCGCACTTGGTTTTGCGCTGTCTGCATGTTTGACAGGCAGCCACAGCTCGTTTCCGCTGGTATATGGTTGACGTGCGTTGTCTTTTCCCCGAAGGCGAATCAACACGTGTCGGTAAGCCAGACATTGGGGAGGAAGTGGAGAGGCTCGAGGAGTGTCGGAGGAACTGGTGCGCTCCAAGGTGACCAAAAAGAGGAAAGAGGATACTGAAGGATGGATCAGGTATGACCTTATATGCGGGGAGTTTCGGCGCCTCGGCGCCATGGATGGTGGATTGGCAGCGATTGCCGTAGTGGAGGGCCGCGGAATGTCGGTAAGGTAAGCGAATGGAAACCTGGACCTTGCGTAGCGCGGCTCCTGCATGCATTAGTTGTCGGCCTAGTATATACTGTGGCACACACGCCAACCCTCGAGCAGCAGTATAATAATAGCTACGTACATACCTATATACATGTGCCAGCGTAGACCAAGCTTAGTCTGATTGTGGTTTCTTCTTTTTTTTCCTGTTCTTTTTCTTTTCAAATCGTCTTGCTCATAACTTTGGGTGCCTTTTTTTTCGACCACCAACAAGCCCACCGACATCTTCCAATTCCACAATGGCCGTCATGAGCAATGGTATCGTCAATGGCGAAGAAGTATCTGCCAAGCGCATTCTACGCGTGGGCATTATTGGGTGCGGCGAAATCGTCCAGGTTGCCCACATCCCCACCATAAACCTCCTGTCCCACCGCTTCCGAACTACCTATCTCTGCGACATTTCGAAGCAATCCCTGGACCACTGCTCTCGGATGGTATTAGGCGGCATGCCGGCTACCACAACCGATGCCTCCGAGCTCTGTTCTTCACCAGACGTCGACCTCGTTATCGTCGCCAACGCGGATGCCTACCACGTGGACCATGGCATCATAGCTCTCAAAAACGACAAGTACTGCATGGTCGAGAAGCCGGTCGCAACCTGCTTCCGTGACCTCGAGAGGCTCATTGAGGCCGAGAAGACATCGAAGGGAAAAGTCTTTGTTGGGACAATGCGCCGCTTCGCAACCGCATTCCTCGACGCTGTGCAAGAGGTGGGCGGCATGAGCAAGATCCAGTATGCCCGAGTGAGGGATATAATTGGACCGAATAATGTCTTTGTCGACCAATCGGGAACTTTCCCCAAGAAGTTTTCCGACTTTTCCACGGCCGATGGCGAGGATCGTTCGCGCCGTGAGGCCGACATTCAAGAGCAGGCCCTGGTGAAAGAGTTTGGCGTCCCGAATACACCCCAGTCCCAGAGGATGCTGCGCGTTCTAGGAGGGTAAGTGAGCCTCGGGGTAACAAAATTCGCTAGTAAGAAAGGGCCCATGCTAATGACACCTCTAGCCTGAGCACCCACGATCTGTCGGCCATGCGAGAAATCATCGGCATGCCTCGAGACGTGGCCGGCGCCTGCCTTAGCTTCCCCGGCATCTTTAGTGTTTTGTTTCACTACGACGACTTCCCCGTCACCTACGAGTGCGGAATCAACGGCATCCCCCAGTTCGACGCCCACATCGAGGTCTACTCCGCAGACAAGATCGTGCGCGTTGACTACGATACGCCCTACGTGAAAGGTCTTCCTGTCACCATGACTATTCGGGAGAAGGTTGGGGAGGCCGGCTTCCAGGAGCGAAAACTCAGGAAGACTTACCAAGATCCTTACACGCTCGAGTTCTTGAACCTGTACGACTGTGCCACTCAAAATAAGACGCCAAAGACGAGTGCGGCAGACGCGTTGGATGATATCAAGTTGTTCGGCATGATTCTGAAGGCCGATGCTCAGAGGTATAAATAAATGATAACCTTGACATAACAGAAATGAATTTAAATAGCGTCCGCACTTTTTTCGTGTAGACTACTGTGACTATTGCTCCCCGCCCACTAAGACAACCCATGTACCGCTGCGTCCTATAATTACAGCTGCCCACTGTGGTTACAGCTTGTTCTCACTACGACTGCTGCTGCCCACTACAGTTACCGCCCTTGCCTACCGTAGTCACACAGTGCTAGTTACAGTACATAGCAGCAGTTACAGTGAGAAAAACTCAAATATACGCATACGAAACTGGAAAGTTTTAGTTGTACAACCTTTTTGCTTCCTCTTCTTGTTTTTCTTCTAATTTCCCCCCGTAATAGTGCCTCCCGTACTAGTGGGCAACCTGTTAAGTTAGGTGAAACAATAGCATCCCGTTTATTGGGTAATAGCACATGATGCCAAGAGAAGAGAGAAAAAAAACAAAACAATAGATATATTAGAGAATATTGACAACGGTCAGGCGCAGCAATCTTCGCACAAGCTTTGGTCGCAGTATATTAAAAAAAGCAGGAAATCTAGGCGGGCTCGGAGCAGGGGAACGTCTTGCCTCGACAGGTGAGGCGGGTTTTACGCTACCCAGAGAGCCCTCGTCCAAGATTACTACTCCTGGGAATAGAGACATCGGGCATCCACATGGCCCATGTTCCACCTCTCCTTCTCCTCTACATGCCCTCTTTTACATTTCTTTGCCAGCAACCACGCTCAAGAATTTCCACCTCAAGATGAACCCTCTTCGTGAATGATGGAGGCCATTAAGTCGAGATCGGTGGTTAGACCCAACTTAAGCAGGCGAAGCGCTACACCAGGGTTAATGGAACGAGAGTAGTCCAAGTGGTTGCGCGTCTTGTGTCGGTTCACACTTGACAAAAGAATTAATCTTTTTTAAAATTATTGACTATCTCACAATTTCTACCTCAACAACCTTCCGCCCACAGCCTCTCGATAGGCATGACCAACCACCTTAACTCTCTCGGGGTTGGCAGAATGACAATAGCTTGCTCTGATTTCGACCCCTCACTTGTCTTGACTTAGGAAGCACTCTCGACATGCTTGATATCCCCGTCTTTGCGTCCCGTCCCAGCCTCTTGGCCCAGCTCCACCGTCGCAATATCCTCCTTGGCAGGCTGCTTGCCCTCAAAGATCTCGCTGATCTCCTCTAGGGTATAGCCCTTGGTCTCGGGGAACAAGAAGTAGATAATAACAAGGAGAACCGCAAGGATGCAGCAGAAGACAATGTAGTACTTCCACCCGATAGCCTCCATGGCGATCGGGTTTACCTGGTTGCCGACGATGAGGCCCGTGAACGAACAGACGTAGGTGAAAGACAAGCCGCGTGCACGAAGGGTGTAAGGAAAGATCTCGACAGGATAAGCTTGGAGGAGCGGTGTCCAGGCGATATCGTAAAAGAAGTAGTAGATAAAGATAAAGGCAAGGACCGCTCTACCACTAGTGCTGTTCTGCGTGTCGTTGAAGTAGGATGTAAGTCCCGTCCATATGATGTAGCTGACCAACATGCCGCTGGTCGATATGAGGAAGAGAGCACGGCGACCGACGCGATCGACCGCAAGCGCCCCTAAACCGGTGGAAATAATCCAGTTGAATATTTGAAGTAGGCCGTTGATAAGGGTCTGGTCCTTGGACTTGGTGATGCCAATCGTATTGAGCACAAGGGAGAGATAGTAGCTGACGACGCCGACGCCGTTCCACTGTGCGAACCAGCCGACGAGGCCTGCAATAAGGGTTCTCTTGCGATTCGCGGGGGTACGAACGAGCTCGACCCAGGATACGGTGGACATGGACTCTGCCTCGAGAACGAGGGCGCGTTCAATTTCCTCCATTTCGAATTGGACAAGGGGAGAGTCGGCTTGGCCCCCAGCGTGGTTGTCGATGAGAACCTGACGCGCCTCTTCCTGGCGTCCCTGAGAAACCAGCCATCTACACAACATCAGGTCAGATCCAAATCTAGCCATGACCCCAATATGTGGGTCGACGAAAGGGGGGAGGGGGGGGGGGGATGGAAAGTACGTACCGGGGGGACTCCGGAAGGAACCACCATCCAAGCAGTTGGAGGAGGGGAACAGCTCCCTGCAGCATGGAGGGAATGCCCCAAGCCCACTTTGTGTCGAGCTTGTTGGTACCGTATGTGCACCAAGCCGCGATGATAGCACCGAAGTACTACGGGAACTCGGCATTAGCAGATATCCAGCCTCGACTTTCATCCGACGCCAGGAACAGACTTACGTAGAACGTGTTGTACAAAGCAGTGGCCTTCCCCCGGTGCGTCGGGTAGGCCAGCTCGGCGATGATGATGGGGCTGGGCTGGCTCAGGAAGCTGGTGAAGAAGCCGAGAAAAGATCTGGCAATCACGAAGCTGTGGAAGTTCGGCGACAAGCCCTGGAGAATAGCAAACGATATGCACGCGACGAGGCCGACGAGCAAAGGGAGCTTTCGACCGAAGCGATCACAGATGTACGAGACGAAGAAAAGAGCGACGACCTTGCCAAGCGGATAGACAGAGTTCATGAGCCCCAGGAGTGCGCCCCTGGGGTTGCCAAAATGGTCACGCCACTGAGGCAAGGTCTGGAGTCCGTTCATCATGGATCCTGGCAGGGGCCGTTAGCGCGTCATTGTGATAGTACAACAGATGTTGGAATTGTACGTACCGTCATAGCCCACAGAGGCGGACGATAACATGGGAACCAGGAGGCAGAGGTTGAGCTTAAGGAGATGTGGTGTTCGATACCACGGCTTCTGATTCTCCGGGAGATACTGTAGAAAGTAGATGGTGAGCCTGGTGAACATCGCAAAGCCATTTGCTAAGAACCCAGTCATGGTTGACTGACCTGTGAGATCTCGAAGACAGCAGGAGCTTGTTTGGCTTCTGCCTTCTGGCGAGAGAAAGGGCCCATGATGTCGATGTTGGTGGATATAGCACGAAGGATGGAGGATCACTCTCTCGTAGTCGATGGAAAGCTCTGGCGAAGCAGGGCAAGATGTTGGCAAGGCAAGGAATGAGCTGATGCAGATTGCCGACCAGAACAGAGGGAGGAGAGTTCTTGAAATATTTATCAAAACCCTCACAGAGGAAGAGGGCCTGCTCAGCGCACTGCCGACGCCACGCCCCGTGGGGAAAGGCGAGAATGGAGAATTGGGGTTTCGCTTAAGGCTTGAGAGGAGAGAAGGGTTGGCCGGGGAGTGTCGGTGCTGGACACGGATAGAGCTAGTGTCCATCGGCGGAGTTAACTTTCCCTCCCACAGGACAGGGCCCTGGTCAGTGTGCTCTTCCCCTCTCTTCCTTCTCCCCAATACCCCATGGGAAAAGACAAGCAGCATGGAGGACTAGGGGCCAATTTGCGGGGAGAAATCAGGGGTGGTCGGGGCGGGGAGTATCGGCACTGCACACAGAATAAGGCTACGCAACCTCCATACACCAAGATGCGCCACAAAGTTAGCGGCTTGCCAATAGGACGTAACCATACAACTACTGTTTCCCCATCCCGGTGCGTTGGGATGGGTCGAGGCTTCACGTGCACGAAATCTGTGTAGCGAAGCAAGTAATGTCGGTGAGGTTTCCTTGCCTCTAGTCTGGGCAGCTGTGATGTACTCAATTTCCCAACATCCTTATGGTTTCCAAGACATCCTCTTCAACGGCACTGTTGCGGTCTGCAAGATATCCGCTGCCGAGTTACCGAGATACAGCACATAATCCCCTTCATCAACGACCCATCTCTTTTGCACCTCGTCAAAGTACGCAATGTCGCGCCAAGTAACCAGCAGGCGTGCACTTGTGCTTTCCCCAGCTTGCAGTCGAAATTTCCCAAATGCGACCAGAGCCTTCAAAGGGTGCTCGTCGGATGGGTGCGATCGGCCTGCATAGATTTGCACCAATGTGCGCCCGTCCATGCTGCCGCTGTTCATGACGTCCACAGCCACGGAAGAAACTCCTTCGCCTAGCTGGACCGCTCGCATGGTGCCGAACTCGAAAGTGCTGTACGACAATCCGTACCCAAAGGGAAAATTAACCTTCTCGCGGTCAAGTCGATCAAAGTGGCGATACCCGATAAAGACCCCCTCTGCATAGGTGACTTTTAGCGCCTCGTCAACATACGTGCCGGGAAAGTTTCCATATGCCGGAGTGTCCTCAATCCTCTTGGGGAAAGTGACTGGTAGACGGCCTTCGGGGTTGATAGCACCGGTGAGGATATCTGCAATCGCATTACCGCATTCCTGGCCGGGAAACCAGGCCTGTACAACGGCAGAGACCTGGTCGAGCCAAGGCATCGCGATAGGAACGCCTGTCGAGTTTACTACAATGGTGTTGCTGTTCGCTTCACTGACTGCAGCAATCAGCCCGTCCTGGTCGTGAGGGAGATTGAACGAATCCTGATCGCGTCCTTCGGTCTCGAATGAAGAGTCGTGGCCAGAGAATACGATGGCCAGATGGGCTTCCTTAGCCACGAGTACTGCTTCGCCTTGCAGGTCGGCGTCGTGGACAGATTCAAGCGAAAACCCAACGCGCACGCCGCTGCGCCCCTCTAGAATCTCAAGGCCGATGTTGACAGGCGGCTCGCTGCAGACACGCACTCGGTACGTCCGATTCTTCTGGAAACAGTACCGGAATTCTTTCTCCGGGGCAGCAAGAAATAGCGAACCCATCGGATCGTCACTGTTGCCGCTCTGCTCAAAGACAAGCTCGCCATCAATGTAAGTCCGGCTGGGGCCTAGACCGGAACAGGTCATATAGTGGTTCCCCGACTCGAGCGGTGTGAAGTTTGTAACGATCTCGAGTGTCCGCCAGAGCGACTCCTGAGACCCAAGGGGGGTATACATGGATTGAAGGTGGCCGTGACTTATGGTAGGGGCCTCCATTCCTTCTCCGTAGAGGATACGGCTGAAGCCGGGTTGCCCGTCTGATCCATAAACAGTACCGCAGCTTCCATCTTTGTCCAGGGGTGGAAGGAGCCGCTCGCGGTGCGCCCCGAGGGCAAATGTGAACTCGATGTCGCTGCCCAGCGCAGCCCTCAAACCATCCCACGGTGTCACTTTGTAGGGACTGTGAACAGCTGCACTACCGCCGCCGTGGGCAAGAGCGTCCTTGGAGAACCCGACCAGGGCAATCTTGGTCCCCTGGACCTTCTGTCGAGTTAGGGGCAGAATGCTGTTCTCGTTCTTCAGAAGGACCATGCCGCGGGCTGCCGCGTCGCGGATTTGTGCTTGAAGCTCTCGCTCGCCCACGGCAGGACTACGCATGGCCCGGTCGGCAGCCAGGCTGGTCAACTTGTTTGTGAACGTGAGCACATTCCGGGCGCGCTCGTTGATGACCTCTTCGGTTATCTCGCCATTCTTCAAGGCGCTCTGGACAGATGCGAACTTGCGAAGCTTCGGTGGTCCGGGCATCTCCAAATCCAGGCCGGCGTTCAGTGCCGCAGCCACCGAGTTGGTGCCGCCCCAGTCGCTCATCACTAGGCCGTCCCAGCCCCATTCGCCCCGTAGGACCTGCTTCAAAAGCCAGGTGTTGCTATCGCAGTGACTCCCATTCACACTGTTGTACGCCGTCATAAAAGCCCAAGGCTTCGCCTCCCGAGCCACGATCTCGAACGGCCTCAGGTAGATTTCTCTCAGTGCGCGCTCCGAGATTATCACGTCGACGGTAGTGCGTCGCGTCTCCTGTTCATTGGCAACGAAATGCTTGATCGTTGCCGAAATTCCTTCGTCTTGTAGGCCTTTGACGTACTGTGCGGCGAGCTTCCCCGTAAGCAGGGGATCCTCGCTGAAGGCCTCAAAGTTGCGGCCGCCCAGAGGATGGCGGTGCATGCAAACGGTGGGGCCGAGAAGACAGTGTGCATCTTTGGCCCGAGCATCAGTTGCGATACCACGGCCGATGCGATACGCAATCGCCTGGTCAAACGTTGCCGCGATGGAACATGCACACGGGAAGCAGTTGGAATAGATGCTTGAGTCCGTTGCCGGGCCGCGAACCCCGTTGGGTCCATCTAAGGCCTTGATGGCCAGCACGCCCTTGGTGGGAATTCTCTTCGTTTCCGTGAAGCTTGCGCCTGCCAGAAGCGAGATCTGCAACGAACAAGCCTGCTTGTATCACTAGTTTTCGGAAAGGGGAAGGTAGCACGAAGTAGAAATAGGAGAGAGAAGTGGCTTACCTTCTCGTCGAGGGACAGAGCTTCGAGAGTTGTGTCGACGTCAAATTGCGGAGCCATTTTCGGGTGTTTTTCGTGTACTACAAACGGTCAATTAAAGAGAAGCTGCAGGGATGTCATATCTCCCTTCACTACACTCCGCGTTATCGCAAGTATGCAGAGCTGGAATAACTCGCCGCTGAGCTCTATATATAAGGGTGCGGCACGAAGAGCCTCCCCCTCTACCGACACTCCCCGAAAAAAAATTCACCTATAATCATCTTAGGTCTTGTTGGGCGCACACGTCGCAACTAGATAATACCGATATGTTTAATTCCATCAATAATAATAAACAATACCAGGTTCCCTGCAAACCGTTCTTATCCCTTACGTACACTTTGCATTTTAAAGTTTTAAACATGAGGGTAAAATAAAATGAAACTGCCTCTATTGCCCTCCTCCCCCTCACAAAAAAAATCATGTTTAACTTGGTAGAGTATTTAATAAACCGCTGTTATTTTTTAAGGGCTGAATTTTTTGACACCTTGGTGGCACTCCATTTTTTCTTGTATTTTTTCTGTCATCTCCATCGATATTTCCATTTGGCGGCTTGATTTCATGATTGTGGTTTTTGGATATCATGGCGAGGCACACTACAATATACCGTCATGGGGGTGGGATATGAATACGTCAATTCACAGACGAGGAGCATTGGCGTTAGCTGTTTCTTTCACTTCCTAATACATGTTATTCCGCGTCGATCTTTGAATGGCGCTGGTGTAAAGCTTGGGGGGCCATGCTTGTTGGCGAAGGTGGGAGGATAGATGCACTGATGCAGGGGTGGAGGCAAAGCTAGGCTGGAAAACTTCCTGCCCCAGCGTTCATCGGGGATGGTTTAGGTTTGGCAGGGCTGATGGGTGCGAGGAGCTACTTGAATGAGATAGATGTCTTGGAATCGCGGCGCCCTCGTTCGTCGGGCATAACAGGAGGACAAATAAAGAGGATGGGATGTATTGGAATCATCGCCGTGCACAGCCTGATGATATAGAGGCTATGTATATGTCCGAAGAGGTTTGTGGTAGGCTATCGGATGATCCTCCCCTGACCTAGCGGACTGTGATTGGCTATATTGATCCAGCTGGTGTCGATATATTGGCCCCTTCCATCCCCCATAGCAATGCGCACTCTGCGAAGTATGTTGAATCGACGACACTGACAAGCCGTGTATGGTTCGTGTGCTTGTTTTTGTTCGACGTAAGGCGGTCAAAAGAACAGTCGCATCGGGTTGAATGCAGTAGTATGACGATGATTGATTGCTACTCTAGTGTATGCCGTCAAAGCTTGTCAGACTTGATATTGCTAGTATATACCGACCATATAGTATGGAACTTTGTCAAAGAATTAAATGATCGCATGAGTGGTTGTTAGGCCCGTAGGTGAATGGAGCGAAACGAAGCTAAGCACATGGCTTGTAAGCCTGGTGGTTTGAAGCAAGCACTGCACACTCAACCTCTCCTGTCTCTGTGTAAAGGATCACAGGAGCAGACAGCGAAAACGTTCGATTGCGATCTCACAACTGCATATCTGGGGGTGGTGTTTCTGTCCGTCTGTCCGCCCCCCCATCTATCAATGGCCTGGGAATTTTGTGAGTGTGAGTGTATGCATGCCCCATGGACAACCTAAGAAATAGAGACTAACCCATAGGCAATGCCAGTATATACGAGCTTCGTCGAATCCGGAATTCGGAATCCCCACTGGAAATAAATTTTTGGTCATGAGACGAGCGATACATGGTGTTTAATTCCGGTGGGGAGGTTTTACTGTACAACTGTCTTTGATGCTTAGCTACAGAATTAACACTCACTTGCTCTCCATAGTAGCGACATGCACGGCTGTTCCGTCTCACCATGTTACTAGAAAACCCAAGTGAAACCGAAGTTCTAGACCAAAACAGCAATTCTTTTCGGGTTACGTATATTTTCGCCGCTAATTAGACTTACTCTAGTTACGACCGAGGTTTCCGATAGCCTTCACTGCCCTGGAAAAGGTTTATATGAATCCCTACTATATACTAGGTAAAGGTTTCAAGGGAGGCGAGCAGGAAGGCAATGTATACTTGCCGAGTTCCCCGCCCACCGATATGCTGACAGTATTCCGGGAACGCAGGAACTAATTCAGTGATTCTTGACCAATCCCAAGTTTGTCTGTGTTGTTATCGTTGAAAGCTCAAGCCTTTTAAAGTTGCAGTGTCAGCGTGCGTGTGTGCGACATATATCGATCCATACATACATATCATCGTCACCATCATAATTTTGCTGGTCTACCCTACCGGGCCCGTCGAGACATTGTTCTTGTATGCTTTATTCAAGACGTATTGTGAACATTGTGTCAGGTGGCCAGCGTGGGCGCGGTAATCTTGACTGCTTGATATGGTAAAATCTTCTACCAGGTCGAAGTCAACAGTCACCCACACGCTGCTTTGTGGCTGTAGAGTGGCTGCCAATTCGCCTGGTGCAATCACAAACAATTCTTGAACAAACTTCACCATAGATCATGAATGCCACGTTGATAAACTTTGTTTTGTGTTGTGGTTTAGCTATGAGAAAGCCCATCCCATTCAACTCCCGAGGCTTACACATAGCACCCGTTGACTGCGTCTACGGAAACCAAAGGTGGAACACGACGGTACGGGTTGGCGCATTAACTATACCTCAATCTTGTAGGATAAATTCAGGAACTGGCCGGTCCGAAAACGCAACTAAACGCTCAGACCGAATCCTGGTTATGTCGTGGAAAAAACGCATCATTCGTAAGCATATCGATCTTGTCGCCCCGGTCCCGTCCTCGAGAGCAGTATAAAGAGCCAAACCTGGTCATCTTCTGGCTCAAAAAGCAATGCTTGCTCGTCGCATCCGGGGAACAATGTGGGCATTATTAGGCTGTGGTGGCGGCCGGGACAGTAACATCCGGGACAACAGCAGCAGCCTCTGTAGTAACAGGAGCAGAGGCTTCCTCGGTACCGTTGGCTCCAGCCTCAGCGGCTTCCTCATGGTCAGCCTGATGGTGGAGAGCCTCCTCATCTGTCTTGTCGGGGCTGTCGATGGCAACCTTGACAGCAATCTCCCGGCCCTCAATCTCCTTGCCGTCCATCTCAGTTACAGCCTTCTGCTGCATCTCCTCCGAGGCAAGAGTGACGAAACCAAAACCACGACCCTTGCGAGCCTCACCACGAGCCTGCAGCTTCTTGATCATGAAGCGTGGAATGGGGCGAAGGGCAATCTTGGCCGAAGAAGGCTCATATGTTGTAAAGAGTTCCTTGAGCTATACGAGGGAAAAGCAGTTGTTAGCGAGGGCTGAACCTCTAGTTTGCTTGGCTAGCGCTTATGAAGATCGGAAGACACATACCTTCTCCTCTGAAAGGTCATAAGGAAGGTTAGCAACCATGACCTTGGTCTTGGAGGGGATACCGTCGGCGGGAGGGCCGCGTTCCCTACGCTCGCGGGGGCGAGCACTTTGCTTAGCACCCTTGGCACCCTTGTCGGAAGGAGTCTGGTTAGTGATATCACCGAGGGGTTGACCCTCAGCCGAGACGTCCTTAGCAGCCTCGGCCCCGGTTCCATCATGGTTACCGGATTCCTATGCAAATGATTAGATACCTATTCACTGGCCACTGCAACATGAAATAAATGTGGGCGGGTACATACAGAGACACGACCACCGCGTCCCAAACGCCCGCCACGACCACGACCACGGGCGCGACCACGGCCAGAAGTACGACGACGGGAGCCTTCGGCAGAGTCGCCGTTGGCACCCTCGCCCCTCTCACCGGCGGGCTCGGGCTTTCGAGCAAGCTGGACGGAAACCTTACGCTCGAGGATCTCCTTGCCAGATAGGTCGTTGATGGCACGGTCGGCCTCAGAAGGAGTGGAAAGGTCGACGAAGGCATAGCCGACGGGCCGGTCAGTTCGAGGGTTCTTGGGGATGGAGACCGACTCACTGTCCATGGGCCGTATGTTAGCAAGGCGAAGTCATAGCTAGGAAATAGGCATCACACCACCGGGAGCGAGGATCTGTCGTGGGAGAGGCTTCTTCCCGGGGTGGTTTCGACCGTGGGAAACTTACACAAGGTAGCCGTTGAAAAACTCCTTCAGCTGGTCCTCCTGAGTGGCATAGGCCAGATTGCCAATATAGAGACGGCGGCCCTCGTTGGCGCTCTGATGGCCGGCATCGTTGGCAGGCTTGGCCTCGGCAGACTTCTCAGAGATGGTTGTGTTGGCCAGAGTGTTGGTGACGTCGGCGACGGCAGCGTCAGCGGTCTTCTCAACTGGGGCAGACATCTTGAACAAGCGAAGATGGGGCAAAGAAGAGTGGGAGACAAATTGACGAGGAAATGTAGGGGGACGTCAGAGAAGACGAAAAGGATTGAACTCTGGAAGAAGGAGACGGAGATTAGGCAGGGTAGCAGAGGCCCTAGGGAAAGTATTGAGTATGGCAAGACAAATTGTCGTTGTGGAGGTGTTCAGGTCTTGGATGGATTGTTGACGGGAGAAACAGAAGGGAGAACAAGGCGGCCTGCAGTAGAAATGGGCTTTGAAATATTTTATTTTTTTTGCCTGCAGGAAGAGCGCGGTGAAGGGGTGTGTGCAAGGGTGGCACTGGCCCCTTAGGGAGTTAAGCCTGCCAGATGAGAAAGAGCTGGGGAACGTGCAGATGGGGGTGAACTTAACAATCTTCAACATGGAATTCTGGCGTTTCTCCCTGCATGTGGTCGACTTCGAAAAGAGCTATGTACATACCTACCTGCCCGCAACAGTGCTTACTCCGTGAAGGTTCTGCCAGAGCCTTATCGGCAGGTGGAATCTAGGGCATCGTTCTCGTTTTCAGCTGGGAAGAATGTCACGGGAGGTAATCTGTACTCTTGACTGCCCCTACTAGTGGCCACGACTTTTTTTAGATTTCTATCTCCCCCTTTCTTCACATGCTACATAGGAGAAGGTACAGTCCTTTATTTAAACTTCGAGTGGAGGAAAGAGTGGACCACGGCCTCCGTCTATCGAATACTGATCCAGTTCTACCTACTCGATGCGCTGTACCATGCCTCATGGAGGGGGGCCAGGCTCTAGCTCTTGGAGTAGGCGCATGTATGGGTTAACGGCGCTGTATTCAAGAACTAGGGAAGCTTGTCCAGGCACCTTTAAAGGCAGGTTTGCGACGAGTTTCCTCTCGCCTCCGATGTGGCGCCCCTCAAGCGCACTTGCCGCCACTGCTCCTATTTTGAACCTGTCAACTGAACAGCAATTGTCCACCTTGGACAATTTTGTTGGGGTGCTAAAATGCAAGCTTCCTCCCCGAAACCTAACAATCGCTAAGGCAGGTTTCGACCTCGGGACGAGTTAAACAATCTCAAGACATTAACCCAGAAAATCTCCTGATAACAGGCACACTAGAAGTCTAGGTTGTGTTGCAAGGCAGCTCGTGATATCAATCAGATCGACCGGCGTGACCACCCCCCGGTGTGTAACTATCATGAAGAAGGAATTGCGGTGACTTGATGCCTGCAAAAGTGCAATCTCCGCTCAACCCCGTATACTGGTCTCAACCACCTGTTCATTGTGTTTATATCATTATCAAGCTTCGTACGGAGACAGCGAGGTCAATATAGCCCTGTTACCCCTTTCCTTCTTGACGAAAATGGGCAGGCATGAGGAGCTAGGGTAAAGTAATGGCTGCTGGGAAGAGAAGCTAGGCTTGGTATCGATATGACGACAATTATACTGGTTGGGGTGGGGGGGGGGTGTGAGTTGTGAGTTTGGCTTCCACCAAACATGATTTGTCGATTCCTCGTTTCAAAGGCAGCCTTTTTCGCCGCCGAATGACACAGAAGCTGTTTTGAACTCGCCCCCATTGCCCGCCGCACCCATATATTTATTTGATCATTCCATCCATCCAAAAATGTAAAGGAAAAGACGATGCAGCTGTCGAACGAATGTGCCTGCCCGCACGGCGCTCCGCCTCAATACGCTGTAATGTATCCAGTGATATTAGATTCAGAGTGCTGCATTGTGTGCATACCTAGATCCGCATCCAGCTTGCCGCCCCTCAGGCTCCTGCATGTATATATTTAGCTTCACTCGGTCCGGCTATTTGGAGCCCAAAGCTTTTGCATTCTCTACAAGCTCCTTTTCCACTTTCAACATGTCGGAACATTCTTCCATCGCAGATGTTTGGCAGGCCGATCAAGGTCAGTCGGGCTAACAGTCCCTACTTACTGCCTGAACCCCTACTCACCTGATCGGAAAATGTCCGAGATTGGGGCTCCCAACACCATGCGAGCAGCAGGCTTCGATTCTTCTAGAAGCTGAATGACCGGGCGATATGTAAGAAAGGCCAATATTAGACGCTCGTTGTCCTATGTGTATCTGGAGAAGGCATCTTCTCTAGAGTGAAACCTGGGTTGGGTGTTTCTTTACTTGCTGGGCCGAGTATTGCCCAGAGTAACAAACCGCGTCGCGTCACTTTGCCCGGTCAACAAGGCTTGTGCGCGAATAAAGCCATTTTTGCAGTTTTTCCCCTGAGTTGCGAGACACAAATAAGGGAACGTGTACTCCTCCCTACACAGAGGTGTTTATCAGCAGGGAGTCTTGTGGGTAGTGCTGTGTATAATGCCATCACCGTATTGACTTTGTTGGAATATCCATGTCCGCGATCGGGCATCTGCCATTCACCAACTGCCCTAACCCACGAGTCTAACCACAACTGAAGTTGCCGCACAAGAAAAAACCCTCGCCGCATTGAACTGCCATCTATGTGGGGGGGAGGGGGGGGAGAAGCTTTTGTGACTAAGTTCGGCCACCAGATCGCCAAGCTGCCGCCTGCTGGTGTCTTAAACGGCCGCCGAATCTTGAAAGTGACTCCACTAATCATGCACTGCTTGGTGTCGTGCGTTTAGCGGTTGGCGCCTGAGCCCCGACTACGCAATCGAGCTTTTCCGTTACGATTCCGCGGGCTTTTTCAATGCACGGTCAACCCCTGGACAGACAACACGGGGCCGCTTTTTCTTCCCTTGTATCGACGTATAAAAGTTCCTTCTACCAGAAAAAATCCAGGATAATTCTGTTTTATTTTAGAATTTTCGTCATTTCCTTCTGCTTGCCGTTTTGCTCTTGTAAAATGCGAACTGGGTACCTAGCCTTGGCTGGATCATCTGCCATGAGATAAGACAGCCTGTCGACGTTTCCCTCAGCCGTCCCGGATATCAAGCTCCAAGCCATCATGGACGACTCCGCAGCCACACAAAACGGGTCATCCGAGTCTGGAAGCATGTCGGCAGGTGCTGCTGTTGTAGAGGTGAAGCTTCCAAACAGGACAGTGCTCATTCTGTACGGAACTGAGACTGGCAACAGCCAAGATCTGGCCGAGGATCTCGCCCGCCGTTTGCGCCGCATCCATTTCTCGCCGACGCTGGACGAGATGGACGGAGTCCAGCTGGTGAGACTCCACGGCCACATGCAGCCTTCCGCATGGCTCAACTGACTTTAAAGCTAGTTGACCCTCCTAAAATACACACTGGTTGTCTTTGTTATTTCCACCACGGGACAAGGTGACATGCCCCGGAATTCTCGATCTTTCTGGAAGAGCCTCCTCCGGAAGCGATTGTCTCCAACCTGCCTCGAACGTCTGCGGTTTGCCGCGTTTGGTCTCGGAGACAGCAAGTATCCAGAGTATGTGAAATTGACCCCCAAAACACCGCTTCCCGAGTTCCAAGTACAAATACATCCCGCAAGCTTCGATTTTTGCGATAGGCTACCAATCACATCATGACTAACTGCTTGTTTGGCAGATTCAATTTTGCAATCCGAAAGCTCCACAAACGGCTATATCAGCTGGGAGCCAAACCGTTTCTTGAGACCGGGGAAGCTGATGAGCAACATCCAGAAGGGTAAGAGCATTCAACTCCTCGTGGTTCTTTCCCTTTGTTTTCTTCGGCACAAACCAAGGGCAGGCGCGACACCAAACCAGGTCGAATCTGTATGTACGCCTGATTTCTTTCAGAGTACCTTCCTTGGGATGACGTTCGCCTACGTCTTCATTTCCCCAAGCTTAGCAAAACAATATCCTACCTTCCATCCTATTCCTTTCCTACACTTTCCAGATGAGAGTAGCAAGTGCCGTTTTAAACCAGCCACGAATCTAGTACTATTCACACCTTCCCTCTCCCTAAATTGGTTCGCCTCTTATTTTCTCACTCCCCTCCCCATGGCGACAGCAGCTGCCGCTACCAGTTAATATCCCAACATATTTTTTATCGAGCCAAGTGTCCACATCCTCTTCTCCCCCCACCACCTCAACAGTACATTAAAATCCATGCACGCTGCCCCCGTCCTTTCTTTTCCCATCACTAATTAGCTGACCGCCCTCTCAACTACACAGGGTCGACGGGACATTCTTACAGTGGGCAGAGGATCTAAGCAATAGAGCTATCCAAGCACATCCTCTTCCAGAGGGTATTGACCCAATCCCAGACAACGAACTCCTTCCGCCTCTGTACGGCCTAGACCTTGCACCAATCAACATGTTTCCTGAAATCCCAGAGGAAGACGAGAGTCAAAAGTCCCCGTGGAAGATGGACGAGGATGGAAGGTTGACCTTTGACTTTGCTCCAGAACCTCTCGAAGGCGAGGACGTCATCAGGGCCCACTTCCTCAGAACTAACGAGTCCACGTCTCGTATCTTCCGCAGAGATGACCACCGAGTGTCCGACACTCAGGTGGACTGCGGAAACATTCTCAGAGACCATCCGGCAGCATATGGCGTCCTAGACCCGCCTCCGCAGCAAAATTCACTATGGGAGCACAACATTCCAATCCCACAGTCGTGGATGGCAACAGTTACGGACAACGACCGTGGAACGAATTTTGATCACTGGCAAGATGTGAGGTCGTTCGGTCTCGAGCTTGAGTCCAAGATTTCAACGGCCAAAAAGAAGGACGTAGTTCCCTCCATACGTGCAGGAAACACACTAGTCATATTCCCAAAGAACTATGCCCAGGACGTGCAAAGGGTCGTTGAGCTTATGGGCTGGGAGGATTATGCGGACCGATCCGTAACCTTCCGATCTGAGAAAAGTGATGGCTCTGGTAATCTCATGGGCATCCCTAAGGGCTTATACCCTCGCATGCCCTCCCGCACCTTGCGTGAGCTTCTGACACACAACTTGGATATCACGGCAATCCCGAAACGTTCCTTCTTTGACCAAATATGGCACTTCTCCAGCGACGAATATCACAAGGGACGGCTTCGCGAGTTCACCGATCCAAAGCTCAGAGACGAGCTTTTCGACTACACATCTCGCCCACGCCGAACTATGTTGGAAGTCCTGGAGGAATTCACCTCGGTCAAGATCCCTCTCCAGTATGCAGCTACCATTTTCCCTCCCATTCGCGGGCGCCACTACAGCATTAGCGATGCCCTGGTAAGCCCCGACTATGAAAAGACGGAAGTCCGACTGCTCGTTGCCTTGGTCAAGTACAAGACGGTCCTTCAGAAAACCCGACATGGCCTGTGCTCCCGCTACATTGAGAATGTTCAAGAAGGAAGCCGGTTTCGGGTGCAAGTCGGGGGCACGCCGTGGAGAGTCCCGTTACAGGTTCCCGTCATTGCCGTCGCCACGGGGACGGGAGTAGCGCCGATGTCCTTGTTTTTCAAAGACCGAGATCAGGAACGCGGTGAGACAAACATAGCCATTGGTTGTCAAGACCTGATGTTCTACGGCTGCCGCCATCCCGAGAAGGATAATCTTATCACCGCCGATAACTTCGAGGAGCTAAATGTATTAGTGCGCACGGCGTTCTCGCGCTTTGATGGCGCAAACAGCAAATATGTCCAGGATGCCATCCGACTCTACGAGGGGGAAGTTGCTGAGCTGCTGCAGAATAATGCACACATCGTCATCTGTGGCAGCTCAGGAAGAATGCCCGAGGCCGTCAAGCAGGCATTTGTAGACGTAATGCTAAAGAGGGATCTGTACAAGACGGAGGACGCGGCGCGGAATTTTCTGAAGCCCCGTGTGCTAGAGGATACATGGTGAGATGAGATGGTGTTCTTGGACGAGAAGATACTAAGAGCGGGTAGCTGTGAATATGCAAATAAAGCGACCAATAGAGGAGGGAGGTTGAAGCAACCGGTAACTAATACATATTTACGGCATTGAGGCTTTTGGGGAAACAGACATTGAGAATACAGTGGTTATGTTTCGACTCGCTTGAGTGTCCCCCATGTTGGTGACAAGATATTATAATGTGTGTTGGTGAATGTGGCCAACGCGCAATTCTGCCGATTGACGGCTGAAATTAGATGAAGAGGTGGTTTTGAAGCCAAAATTCAACGCATGACGCCACAGTCTATTTTAAAGAGCCTGCGAGCCCCGACTACAGGATGGACCCGAGGTGTGCAATGGAGTTAGAGAAGTAAGTAAGAGATACAAAGACAATGATCTTAGCA